>JAGFPH010000254.1:589113-606787 GCA_018207615.1 Philaenus spumarius | reverse complement strand
TAACCATAAACATACACGAGTTTAAACATATTTTATTGAAAACTAAACAAACAATCTGAATTAAACTAAATGCCATTAAAATATCACATTCGTAGCTTTATTTTGATATATAGGCCTACTGTATATTGTATATTTAAATACTAAACAATATATATCTTATACTAATTAGGCCTATACATTTAAAATTACAAACTCTATTTGAACCAGTTTGTTACATCCTAAATTAACGCGGATGTTACAAAGTGATTCAAATATCTTTTCTACGACCCCCAGCTAATTTAAACCCTCGCTAAGAAAGGGTTAAAAGAAATTCTAAATTTTAGGGTGGTTTGGGGAGGGGGTCAAAGTTACTAAAAATCCCTATAAGAACAAATTGGAATGAAATTTGGTACGTAGCTTCCTCTAAGGCCGTAGGTGCTCGCAACATTGTCAATGAAATTAAGTGAAAGTCAAACTTAGTAAAAACTATAAATTAAAACGATATATTTCAAGCTTTTTCATGTTAGATAGTAGTTTACAGGAATACAATTTTCAGTGCTTTCCTAAATAGCGTAGACTTTTTTTCATGACCACAGTAGGATACGCACAGGTATTCAACGAACACTTAAAAAGAATTACAATTACGTCAAAAAGATTGAAAATACCAACAACCACGGGCAACGCTGTACGAGTCAGCTAGTATGTAAATAAAATAGTATTTTTGTCATCCTACCTCTAAAATATAATTAGTAGTTATGTAATATAATATAAAATGAGATAAAATGATTGCCAAAATTGCGTCTAATGCACGGGCTTATAGGCAGGCACCAAGGCCCGCCGAAAAGCGCTGCCTTCTGAGTGACATACATAGGCGCTGTGAAAGAGTTTTCGCCACTGCATGCACAAACTTTCTTACCTGGCTTGTAAGTTTCTTACCTGGGGGTAAATGTATCAGAGAGTTTAGTTGTTATTTTCCTAAGAAATCAAATAAAGGAGCAAGCAAACATAATTTTATAAGATCTTTACTTCAATATTAAAACAATTTAATCCCAGATCCTTCACAGTTACCAATTTTAAATAGTTTAGAATCGATTGCAAAATTTGCACCAAACAAACAGATAGGCAAAAAAGATAGTAATTGCATTGCAGTCTAGTTTGAGCGATGTTTAAAGTTTTAAGTCTCTATCTCATCGGGAAGATTAAAATCAATTGCAACATTTGTACTGAACAGTCAGACAGACAGAATGCGAGTTAATAAAACCTGTTCAAATCGAGTATGTAGCTGGTTCATTCAGCATTCAGCGACTAGCGACAGCCGAAATGTCTACGTAACATGTACAGGCGTAGTTGGAAGGAAACAGTGATAATATAGAAAGCGGTAGCTGCACCAGCCTAGTAAGTGTGTATTGCGACCACCAAATGTCGTGTTGTGAACCGGTCCCGATACGCCAGGCTACAATGCGGGACATTGATGATGTCAGACTGCGATGTTATACTACTCTGTGTAACCATTGTAGAGATTGGTACTTCCTTTACATATCAATACTCTTGTTATGATTTTATCGCAAAGTTTTCACATAAATATATTTTTTTTAATGAGGAAGAAAATTTAAAGGTACTCCCCTTTTCAAGACATAAATCCTATAAACGCAGTTTGGAAAACTTGGTATCATTTATATTTCTTGGAAATAAATATTGATCTGGGCTTGTAGTAAGATATAATTATAAAGTAAAACTTTAACACATATTCTCACAACTAATACTTTTGAAAATATGATTGAGTAAACGTTTACTTTGTGAGAGTATGAAATCAAGTTTTATGCTATCTTAAAATGTATTTTTTGGTTTTAGTGAAAAGTATATAATTTAGTACGTCTACATATGTGGAAATGAACTTATAATAACTGATTATTTGATTGGAACCGTATCAATGAACTTGTGACGTTGTGGGAAATATATTCTCTCTAATTAGGATGTATGCAAGTTCATTGTGTCTACTGCACTTCCTGTGGTATATCATTACACGTTTATATGAATCTATATAGAGTGGTTCCTGGAACAGTGTATTAAGGAGTTAAGTGTTACGGAAAGCTCAAGGCGCGTTCATTAAAAGGTAAATAAGTCGTATGATGGATACATTCATAAATGCACTTTGCAGGTTTCAGTGGGTGAATATGTATGTATGCACTAATGGAAGAACGATGAAGCTTTGCACGGTAACCGCAGCTTGCATCGCAACATAGGTTTATTAATTTGTAAAAAGCATCATTTGGGAGTTGAATGTTGTTTTTCAAAGAACCAAAAATGAGTGTTTCATTACGATTTTAGATATTTGTCTGAAATTGTACAAATAACCAGCAATTCGTATGGGCTGTATTATATGTAACTCTATTATAAAAAACGATGTCATTAACGCAAAAACTATAGCTCTACTGTGTATGCGTTAGTTGACCACTACTCTCTCCACTATATCCCAATCCAAGTGCATCTGTCCTAATCAATACTCTAGGCTAACTGCGTATGCATCAGGAAGGCGGTATCATATTTTATGACCACAGCTAATTTAAAATACTTTTCTAAATCAATTATGCTGAGCCAGCAACATTAATTATCCAAGCTGGGTTATGTTAATTGAAGATTTTGAGTTCACTAGGTTTGTTAATTCAATTATTTACGGATTTTCTCTTTTTAAACCACAAAGAAAATTTAATCTATATTCATCTTCATCTATTTCCTTGTTTTTGAATTGTCAATATATTCAGCTTTATTATTAGTGATTACTCGAACATTTGAATGATTTATGTGCTAAAATCAATACACGATAGTTTGAGAATATGCTTTTGGGGCTTGTTCCTACGGTAAAACTAATGAAAAAGTTCAAATATACATAGGTCTAGAAAAGCTTATTTGGGTTTTCACATTAACAATATTATATTTGTGGAATGGCTTAACCGTTTGAGTTGACACTTTCCACTACTTACAATGTAAAAGGAACAAAATATAAAAAATAATCACCTTTTCCCAACAATCTGTTTAAAAATGGCTGCTATTTAAACATTTCAAATGAAAATAACTCAAAAACGGTATTTTTAATAAAAAAACATCATGAGTAGTCTACACTTTTATAGCCCGTTCAATCTCCAATCGAATGGTTTAATTTTCAAAATAACTTAATTAATTGGTCTTGGTAATTAATGTACCTGCTCAATCAATTTACTTACTCGCAAAATTTCAACTCAATCGTTTAAGCCGTTCTATAGATATATACTATTTAGTAGAAAAAAAATGTTTGACAGATGGTAAAAGAAGCGTTTCGAGACCTATGCTTACATCAAAGTGTTTCATTAGTTTTGAAAGAAAAACAAGCATTGAAAGTTTCTCCGATTATTCGTGGGACACTGTGCATACAATTTTAAGTAGCTACTTTTTTAAAAGAATCGTTTGTTAAATTAGTTATTTTTCTCAAATTAGGTCTTTAGTTTTTCTAATACCATGTCACATTTCAACTCAATCAGTAAACCATTCTGAAATTACAAATACTTTGTAAAAACAAAACATGGCAGATATCTGGAAAACTAAGCGTTTATAGGAGAAAATATATTAATTTCTTTCCTTTATTGTGACCCACATTTTTCGAAGATTAGCAGCTTTCTTACGGTAGGATTACACCATGTATACATACATTTTTCATTGCATAATCACTTTCTCTTTAGTTATAATTTATGTTGCACATCCCTTAAAAAAAGCATTACGAAATTTAGCAGAACTTAGTGACACACGAATGTACAGACATGAAGAAACTGCAAAGGTTACATTTTAACCCTAAATAAGTAAAGAACAAAATTTAAGTTATAAATGATATCGCATTCTCATTCCTAGTAGCAACAGTTAGTATTTTTAATAGGCTTACCTTTCAGACTATTTTTGTATTGTTCGAAGTATAATCAAAACAAATATATTTTTAACTTAAGGTTGCTTTTTGGTGCAAATAAAAATATTTCCCTGCATATTGTACAAGTTATAACAGAAGTGACTGGAGTTTATTAGTATCCAGGGAAATCTCTCCGCGTCTTGGTTCAGTTACTCTGTGCGTCCGCTTTACCTTAAATTGCCAAAAACCTACTTCTGTTCCCAATCTAACAGTAGGACGCGTCTCCCAAAACGTAAACATACATTTTTATGTGCCTAAACATTGTAAAACTAAAACACGAAAGTTTAATAACTAACATTCTTGTTCTATAATGTACCATCGCCAACAAAAACAAAATGCACAAAGAGAATTTCAATTATACAGAATAAATTTAGCACTGTATTCTAGTTTTAAGATTACTATTTATCACAAATTATAAATATTTACAGCATTTCTAATTGTGTTGAACAATTTATAGTCGTTCATTAAAAGAACTAAATACATTGCTAACAATTTAATTACAAAAGATGTGAAAAAACTAATTTTACAAGTCCAAAAACCAACATCATGCATTGGATTATTAATTCCTACAATGTAGGGATTGAATTTCAATAAAATTACAGAAGTTTGCAGCAGTATTAAGTAAACTATCAGTCACTTCTTTTTCGAACTGCCACAGCCTTATACAACTCAATATTTTTTTTACTATTAACAGGATTACCCGTAGCTTCGCTGGTAGATATAAATAAATGAATGACAGAAATATCGGATAAAAATAATGGGACTTCACTGACCAAAAACGTATAGTAGCTACATCCAAATCAATCTGTTTCCCAGTTAGGCTTATTTACATGCACAGTTATGCGCTAGTAATCGCCAAAACCACGATTTCAGCCAGTTTGTTCTAGGTACATTTTAAGTGTATGGGTTAATTTTGCCTGAAGTATTGTATACGAAAAATATGTTACACTTTAGACGCAAATAATAGAAATGGAAATGTTTTCTTTCTCTTTTATATTATATAAATTAATATTTGCCAAATTGTATGTCTCTAGCTTTGTATCCCATTTCCTGTTTCTAGAACATTCTCGAATTAAGGGAACAGGAAGTCCCTTCGATGGTCCAACACCGTCTGAAACATTCTCGAACATCTAGCATCTAGAATACATAACATTCTGGAAGCTCCTAAAACATACAGAAATATTGATCTCGGATTTATCGGCACTCGATTCCCAGCTGTTTCACCGACTTGCTTTAAGATGTTCTTTGGTGCATTGACACCCATATCTCCAAACCCAACCCCTGTAGTTCAAAACCAAAACTTTTATGGATGGGGGATGGAGGACTACTTACCATATAACACCCATTACATGGGGCTTACATTATTTATTAAATAAATTGTTTTTCAAAATATTTTGTACAATATACAAATTTATGAAATCAAATTGAAAGAATGTTTTAATCGTTTCACTTTATTGTACTACTATTATATAAATTGCCAGTGCATAATCTCAAAGTTATATGCCTCATAAGCCAAGACCTTAGCATAAGCCTGAAAGTAGTTCATCAGCTGGTATGATTGTTTGGCTCTTGTGTTGTTTTATAAAAGTATACTATAGTTTATTTCATCTTTACGATTTTTAGTATTTAGTTATGATTGCAGAAGTTGTAGGCGAAAGTGTTGAACTTCAGGAAATTACTGAAGACATTCCATTGCTGTGCCTGGTGATAGTGAAGACGAAATTATTACTAATAAAAGTAATTCTCAATTTACCAGTAATGTCAACAACAGATTTGCATGAAGAATTTTAAACAATAAAATAAATTGTTCCCCTAAAATGGTTACAATGTTTCCATCGTTGATAAATTGTACAATGAACTGGAAAGGAAAGATAAAATTAAAAATCCAAGTGAGTCAAAAAAGGACAAACTCGTGGTATTCAATTATTGTCAGCCATTTGAACACGCATTTAGAAACATACTTAACCAATATAGATATAAATTCCCTACGGAACGACCAATAGTTTGATGTATCTAATCCACAGAAAACAAAATTTTCCAAACACACAAACATTAAGGAAAAGGTTATATGAGTTATCTTGCAGTGACTGTCCAAATAAATATATAGGACAAACAGGAAGGTCATTAAAAAAATATCAGGAAACATATTCCGTACGCCAAAAAAGCTGCACACGAAAACGAATCCAAATTTTACGAATAACTCATTCAAACCTTCCTTAAACATTCATGTACAGAGATGATTCTCTAAAAATAGGTAGATTAATGAATGTATTAAATCAAATCGAAATATAAAGGTATTTTTAAAATATCTGCAATATTACTAAATGAAAAACTTAACTTCGAGTCTGAAGCATAATTTGATACGTTACTTCATCGACTAGTGTAGGCAACCATCGTTCGCAATACAATCGGGATGTTGGGCCAAAACTATAGTCCGGTCACAGTTTAGTTGATAGCACAGGCCTTATGGAGGCTTGCCGCGCTACAACCTGACCTAACTACATCGGCTCTTATTCACTACCCCATTGAATAATGAATATCCTTGTCTCAGTGTTTAATTCAAGATCCAAATTTCTTCATTTCAGTAACGTTCCTCACGTTTAAGTAAACCCCATGATGAAGTTTAAACTACAAAAAACTAACATTACATTAGTTTATTATAACGTGTATGGCTGTGCTATTTCAATTCTAAAAAATTGTTTTCTGAAAGCAAATATATTCTGCCAAATAATATAATATACTCTCCAAATAATTACTACAATACCATACATCAGAATTTAGGTCATGATAGATAGTAAAGCACCAACAATGTTGTTATGTTTTCTGTAAAGGAAAGTTAGTGCTTATTTTTCTCAAACTTTAATTCATTTTGATAAGATGATTTTTGAATTTAAAGAATTTTTCTAAGGTTTATATATTATTATTCAGTTATTGCTGTACAATATGCAATAATTTACTTGCCTAAAAAACATCTCTTCCATCAAAACAAATGTAAACAAAACAACTAGTTTTTCACTATGAATTAATGTTTCACATTAATACAAATTATTCTTGAAAATATAAATATCAATAAAAACATTATCAAGGGAAATATACTATTAATAAGTAGTTTAAATGAGTTTTATGAGGTTGATTTTTGTATGCGGGCTACTAGCGTAAGATCTCCGTTTCAATAGCGTGGACAATGCCTGCCCATTCTATCAACTAAACTGTGAACGGACAATTAATAGTTGGTAATAAGACCCAATAAACTGACTCTTTGTCACGGCCACTGTTTCATTTAATAAATGTATTATTGTTTTTGTCTTCAATGTACAGTGATTATATGTTTGTGTATTTATTAATTGATATGATAAATTAAATATATATATATATATATATATATACACAACACACATAGTACCAGACAAGCTGGTAATAATTATCGTCTGTACAGCCCAGGCTGAATTTATACAGCAAACATTCTTCCCAAGCTGGTGCTAGACTGTTTAATCTCCCACAGAGCATTAAAACATTCATGATATTTTACCTTTTAAAAACTGCCTTAAACAGCTACTATTGTCTAGATACTTTTACTCTTTGGATGAGTTTTGAGTACAGTAGTCGGCCTTGACATAATGGATGTAATCTCCAAATTTAAGTGAAAACTGATATTTTTAGGCATATGCATATTTTAAATTAATTGTTGTATGTTTTTAAATTATTCAAAAGTTGCAGCCTTTCTTTTTTCTTTTTGTATGTTCACCTGTTTTAAAATTGTTATATGTTACAGTATTTCAATAATTGTTTCATTTAAATGATAAACACTATTGTTTTCATCGATGATGGTATAATTAAATTTATAATTACATTTTAAAATTTGATCGCGTGCTACCCACTTTAAAAGATATAATTTTGTATCTCTGTAAAAATTGTTTTGTGTTTGTATGTTGGTAATGTTAATTTAGATTGTAAGGTAATTTATGCATATAAATGTATTTCAGCTGGATTGAAATGAAATATTTTTCATTATCTCGTTTACTACACCCCGTGTATATAGTATATGGGTTACCCATTGGCTGACCGATTATTTTGTTGCAACACATAGCAGGATTAATGGACGTTTGATTGCCTTTAAGACCGATGTTTTTGTCAAAATTATTGAAAATAAAGGAGTTAAAGGGTTTTAGCTATATTTTAAAGAATACCCTGTTCTGGGTTATTTCCTGTTATGATACAATAGTTTAGGCAAGACTTTTTACTTTTGTACAAATATCACCCCAGTAATTGTGTTTATAACCTGTTGGGGTTGCTCTTGCAACATTGATTACCTTTTGAATTGCTTTTTTTCTTGACTTCACAGTTCAGCTCTGAGGTGTACTATGTAGATGGCTAAGGTTAGTGGTATATATTTTAGCTTTACTTGTTTTCTTTACATAGGCCTAGATCTCTAGGTTTATGTTCCCTTAGTTGTTAGTCACTTGATAACGGGAGTTGATTTATATTCCCGAAACGTCATGTTTTGATTTTTTTAACACACAAATGATGGCAAATTTCCGAATATCTAATAATAAAATTGAACATTAATCATTAATAAATGATAACTTCAAACAGAGAATTGATTACCTGGTGTATTTTTGTTTAGTAAATATGTAAATTTTAGTTGTTGTTGTATATATTTATTTATTAGCCGCTTTGCCCTGACTAACATAGAATCAAGGTAGAGCAAGATAAAATATGTAAATTAGAAGGTATGTTTTCAAACGATATCTTGAAAACTACACATTACAAAATTGTTAAATTGTTTTCATTTCCCTAAACGTATAACTATTAAACTATACCCCTCTCTTAAATTATAATACAAATTAATTTCTGTCCTTTTAAAGCGTTTTTAGAAAGTTAAAAATCAATTTACCACGAAACTGAAATCGGCCAATTTTGCACTAAGGGAATTCTGAGAAGCAATATTTTAAATATCTTAAAAAGCTTCAATTCATACAAATAAAAAAAATAAGTTTATTAATTTTTTAAATTATAATTTTGTACAGAAAACTTATACTAAATTAACTTAAAAATGAGCCTTAATATTAAAGAATTATTGTAACTTTTTACTGTTGATTGTTCTTCTCAGCATTTTAGCGTGAGGAAGTAAAAAGGCAGTTGGATTGGCAACTATATTGTATTACATAAAACAATTAATTAACTTTAATACATTTGTAGAATATATAACTGAATTTCCAATGTACAAATTAAACACCGTAGAGTAATTGTTGGATTTAGGACCCAATATCCTCGCTAAATCCAATCCATCAGATTGTGGTTTTACAGTTAAATCCTAATTGAAAGCTGTTAATTTCCACTAATTAGAGGAAAAACATTTACAAAATATTGTTTTACTAGTTGGTGGTGAATCAATAAATTAATAATTGGTTTTTAGCTAATTAATTAATTTTAATTAATAGCTTTCAATTGCAACAACATGATAAATACTCACGCAAGGGCAACGATGTGGCAGCGAGGCTAAAGGCGTTAGCTCAGCCTCCTATCGATTGACCTACGCTCCTCCCCTCCTCCGTCATTCAAACTGGCATAAAGTACAGTATCGTCATTTCAGTATTGTTACTGTATATTTATTTAGTACCTACAATATATTATGACTACAGAGCTCCGTCCACTTCCCCATTCGCTCACCTACCCCTGTAGTGACTCGTGACTCCACCATTTGCAAACATGTTATTGTACACCTGATATTTTCACGGTAATGTCGATTGATTAGGACAGAAGCACTTTTGTTGCAGTAGGGAGATGGGGGTAGTGGTGAACTAAATCTTAAAGCATGTGCAGAACCAGAGCTTTTCATAAACAACAATATGTTTTATATATAATAATAAAAAAACAATAACTGAATAACTTAATGGAAAGTTATATTTATTGAACAGACCTGATGTACTTTCGTTGACTTATGCATCTTTGTTAGAGTGCTATTACACTACTGAACTACAATATTAAAGTTTACTCCGTTCTCCCTTCTACTCTCATGCTACGAACAATAACTGAACAGCGTGTCTTGGTTGAGAGTGGAAGGATCATCTATATTAATAATATTTATTTGTATATATATATTAGTAATATATCATCTTAGTAGTATATATATGGGGGGAGCGACCCCATCCACTACAAACATCTAAAATAACCAAAGGCATTAAAAATAAATCATGATAATATTTAAATGTAATAACTTCAAAATAAATAAAGCAAATGAGTGTAAAATATTTTTAATTACAAATGGTCATAAAAAATAATACCCTAAGTCTAATGACCAAAGCTTGTAATTTTTTCTCTTGTTTTTGTGTTTTTATGTTTAATTTAATCAGTGTAAATATACAGTGAACAACAAATAATGTTGTATTTGTAACTGTATAAATATGTGATTGTCATAAAATATATTGTAATATGTTATTTACTTTAGTGTTATCAGTCAAAAATAAACACAAATTAAAAAGAAACTTTGTAAAATATATTTATATGTGAAGCTTGTACGTTTTATTCTGTGAGTTGGAATTTGTTTAGTTGATTTGGGGATAGATTTAGTGGACAACTGTTTACTGTGTAACATTTCTAAATCCTGTATGTTCTGACGAATATAATACTGTCAAAGTATTTTCCCATCAAAGGCTAATGTTCAGTTCTTCTGTCGCCCATGTTCCAGAGCCATACATTAATACAGGAAGTAGACCTATTAAAGTTTTGTAGGCCTACAAAGTTACTGTTATTTGTTTAGTGACCAGACCCAATTAGAAAAGAATTTTCCAAGTATAATAGCACTTGTTACCTTGAGTGGTAACTATTAGTTTAATTATCCATGAAACAACCAAAATAAACGAAATCGTCCACTACTTCAAACTTATACATTCTAATTGTTAGATGAATTTACATGCGGTAATACAATACATTTTCTTTTAGCCTCATTAACACAGAGTCTCATTTCTTTTTCTTCTATTTCCATAGATAGCAGTTTCCGTTATAGCAGAAATTGACTTTATAATTACACCAACATCGTCCACGTCTCCCAATAATTTACCGATTTATTGAATATTGTTAAAGATGTTTCAATTGTTGCTCTTCTTATATTTTTCTGAAGCAAGGTTAAATAAGTGGCAGGATACTTGTTCGTCTTGATGGAGTATATAATTTACGTAGAACATCTCTGTGAAGTTATCTTGTACCCAAACATTAACTCTTGGCACTTTTGACAGTCACTGCTGATGTCAATCTAATTAATATTTAAGGATCTTCTATCCTGCAATAGTATTTAACGGGAGTGGAAATTATTGATTATGCAAACACATTATCTTCATGGAAAATTTTTACCAAAGCAGGTTGTAGGCCAAAATACATGTATTCTCTTAATTGTGTAGGCTACAGCATAACTTTAGTTTGATAGAACAAAACTTCAACACTGAATCTCATAACTAATTCGTTTGTACTTATAGTTTTATACTTCAGGTACTTCAAACGTGTTTCAACGAAAAGACGTCCCGGGTTCAAATCCCGCGGGGGACCATAAAATATTAAAAACCCAAAAAAAATGCTCGTTAGCCGAAAGGCACAAAGTGGCATGGAAAGCAAAAAAAAATCAACGAAAACTTCGCCAACTTCAGTGATGTACGAGCTATAAATAATTACTAACGTACCGTAACACTGTATCATGTGCTTGTATAATAAAAAAATAAAAGGGCCAATACATCTAGATGGATAACCTCAACAAAACACTAATATTAATATCAAACAATACTTCCTTTCTTTTTTTTACTTTATGTATCTGAAGAAATATATAGGACAAACCAAAAGAAGTATGAACACCCGAGCTAAAGGAACATGCCTCTCATCAACTCCTATAAAAGCGAGTGTACGTGAGTAACATATAATATATTAGCTGATTTCACCTGAATTATAGATAGTAGATTATAGTTTGTGGTTATGTTTACATATTCAAACGTTATAATTTCTTGTGAAATTTATTTTTTTTAAATATGAGTTATATAACTATATATAATGTATGCTATAGCACATACGTTATATTATTTGCTTTGAGGTTATTAACTGTATATAAATACAAATATTTATCATCAATATATTGGTTTATACAAACTTAAAGAACGGATACCTATTCGTTTAACTTCGGAAACATTCGTACATCTTCGTATAACATTTTTATAAACATATTCGATTTTTAATTTCTTTACTATAATATTACTACTATATAACTTCTAAATCATTTGATCTATCAATCTATATATATATAAAATCGAAATACCACCGACTCACTGATGATCACTTTTCTCAAAAACTACCAAACGTATTAACTTGAGACTTAACATAGTGGTTCCCATTATACTCTAGATGAGCAATAAGACTATGTACTTTTTATGTAGGCCTAAAGTTGAACTTTTTCAGTTCTTTACTGAACATGCTTGTTTCTTGAGATAATAAATTTGTTAATTTTACTTCAGTCATTTTTTTACTGGCATATATGATTTCTTTGGACCTTTATCTACAAAAAAGCTACGGAACACTTTTGAATTGGTTTAGAATAAACGTATAAAAACATGGTTAAAATAGAAAAACTTCGACGACTTTTAACAAATTTGAAGTTTACGGCCATTTTGTGAGCTTACCGTCAGAGATAATAAAAAAATCATGAATACAATTTTGTTTAAAATCAAATTTGCTACTGAAAAAAATGTATTAGTTTTTAAATTCAACTTACGGTTAAGCCATATACTGGATTTGGAAAAAAATCTTACACTGAGAGAAACGGTCCGGCCGCCATTTTTATTTTATTTAAGGGGTTAAAAATGAAAAATGGGAAAACCCGTATACATAGGCTACATCGCTCGGCCTAGGAATAAGGAACATTCATGCAAAAAATCATCAAAATCGGTCTAGGCGTTTGGACGTAATCGTGAGACAGATAGATAGACAGACAGACGAAATGCCGAACGGCCGAGCTAAAACGGAGACCTCGCTTCGCTCGGTCAATTATCATAATAGTTATAAATGTAGTATTAAAATCCAATATAGTTCCGCAACAAAGCACTATACGGCAACGTACAATATTATTTTTATTCTATTTACGAACATGCTGAACGCATACAATCTAATTAGGTTTAGGATAATAACTTCACAATTCCACTTATTTTGTTGCTGAACAGGAAACTCCATCATCAGCACTTTATGCATAGTAACAGAATTACATTAGTAAACTTTAAATTAGAGTTTAATGTGCTTTAGAAACACAGTATGTAGTTTATCAAAAAGTGTATTGATCTTTATATAAAAGTGAATGTATGTTTGTACATATGAAAAGTTATCTATTTAACAAGATTAATTTATAAATGTTTTAGGAAAACCGAAATAAATTTAAATTTTCTAGATATTTCTGTAGCGAAAGTTACATATATTTTCTTTTATTATTTTTTTTTTTAGACAACGTAATATAGAAAGTGCAACCAAACTGCAGATTTTCATTGAATTATTTCAAACCGATTTTGAAACAGTGACGAAACATCAAAATCGGATTATCTGTTTACAATGAAAATATGTAAAGTAACTACAGTAAATGTTATCTTCTTAAGCATCTCCTAGGTCACCAAGCCTTAGCTGAGTGGATAACATGCTCTTCCCTATCAGAATATTCCAGTTTTGTTTAAACAACATGCCACTTTTAATATTTGGGGTAATAATAATTTAGGTGCGTACCTTTTGAAAACGTCAATTCCTATTCCTTATTCTTTTATTTGTGGATGACCGGTTTCGATCTCTTAATCAGACCATTCTCAAATCTTCACTGTATAAGGTTTTGTATATTTCGTATTCTTCAAGAGTGTCCATTTTGCGGTTTTATGGCAGAAGTGCAAGATATCAATATTAACGTCAATGCTATTTAATATGTGGTTCTTATCAATAATATGTTGGGCGAAACTCGATTTCTGTAGTAGGGCCCTGGCTTTATGGACATGCTCACGAAATCTTGAATTGTATTTGTTATTGGTGGTTTTATGTTTAGTGTTTAAGGCTTTATCAAGTCATTGCGGTTTTTTTAAGAAAGCGTAACGCTATTTTGTTTCAGCTCTTTACGTAAGGTGTGGTTAAGGTCCCGCCGAATTCTATGGACACATACCTTGGTTTCTCATTATCCGTAGTTCGGTTAATTTTTGGTGTGTTATGTTTCTTAATTAACCTCAATTAAATCAGATATGTACCTATTGGAAGTTTAAATCTGTTTAATATTCCGAACTTCTTTAACATACTTTTCTTTAGATAATGGGAATTTAAGGAGTCTCTGGACCATACCGTAGTATGCTGCCAACTTATGTTGCATTGGATGGTAAGAGGATGCGTGGATGGTTTGGTCGGTAGTGGTTGTTTTTCTGTATATTTTGTATTCCAGTAGGTTATGAGATTGTAATATTGTTATGTTTAAAAAAATTCGGTTTGTTGTCTATTTCCAAATCTAAGGTAAATTCCAAATTGCGTGTGATTTTTTCAATTATTTGCATAACAGTTTGACTTGCCTCTCCGTACCATTGAATAATAATACTGTGGCATCAACGTATCTGTAATAGAATACTATGTTGCTTTTGTATTTATTTAGGTCGGAAAAGATAAACTCGTTTTCTATGTGATTGAGCTATACTTCAGATAATAAACCCGATAAGGGGGATCCCATAGCTAGGTCTCCGTTTGAATAAAGTATTCTCTGTTGAACACGAAGTAATTTTGTTTGAGAGTTCCTTTGGTCAATCAAATTAATTCTGTGATTGGGGCATAGACCATAATGGTCTTGCAAATTCTGATTAACTAATGTAAGCGTTTCTTCAATATGCACATTTGTATATAAATTAACAATGTCAAAGGATGTTCTGATTCTTATTTACGATAATATCATAAAGAATCTATATTTGTTTTTTAAAATAACTTCCAATAATTAGTTTTTATGATATAAACGTTTTTCTATAACAATGCACTCAATTTTCGATCCTGTTATACAATTTTACTCGAAAACCTATAATTATTAACCGATTTCATTCAAACTTTCTACATTATTCTATATAACCACATTAATAACACATACAAATTTCAAATATAATATATTCATTAGTAAATTTCCTTATTATTGATATAAAAAAGGTTTGATCAAACTCAATAAAGCCATAACTTTACTTATAGTAGATACTGTACAAGAAATAAAAATGTGTTTTCCCATAAAACGAGGTCGACGCGTCAGGTCTAATACAAATTAAAACTGTATTTGTAATCATTATTCAAAATTTGTTTAATATTCTTTACAGTTTTGTCCACAAACTCACAAACAAAATGAATTCTATCAGGTTCTCCAATCTCAGACGAGTGAGGTCTGATTGGTATGTTTTGACAACTGCTAATCCTTTCGTTGCCTGTTATTGGTGAATTTCTTTGACAGAATGGCGACTACTATCGAGTGGTTGAAAGTTCACGTGGTTGAGATAACTAATATTTGCACTATCTACCAAATGCACTATCTAGCAGTTGAATGGTTCCCAAGTCAAACTGTTATGTAAATATTTGAACAAAATCACATGCAATTTGGAGTTCACCTTAGATTTGGAAATAGACAACAAACCGAATTTTTTTAAGACATAAAAATATTAAAATCTCATAACATACTGGAATGCAAAATTTACAGAAAACCAACCACTACCGACCAAACCATGCATCCTCTTACGATCCAATGCAACATAAGTTGGCAGCTTACAACGGTATGGCCCACAGACTCCTTAAATTCCCACTATTTAAACAAAATTAACAAAATTTTACTAAAGAAGTTTGGACTATTAAACAGATTTCTATTTCCAATGGGAACACACCTGATTAAATTCAGGTTAATTAAGAAACATAACACACCAAAAATTAACTGAACTACGGATAATGAGAAACCAAAGTATGTGCCCATAGAATACGGCAGGACCTTAAACCACACCTTACGTAAAGAGCTGAAGCATAATGGCATTACTCTTTTTTATAAAACCAGCAATATACTTGATAAAGCCATAAACACTAAACATAAAACCACCAATAACAAATACAATTCAACTGCTATTATTTATAAACTTAAGAGTTCCACTTGAAATTATGTTTATATTGGACAGACGGGACGTTCATTTGTGACTAGATTTCGTGAGCATGTCCCTAAAGCCAGGGCCCTACTATAGAAATCGAGTTTCGGCCAACATATTATTGATAAGAACCACATGTTTAATAGCACTGGCGAAAACATAAAACTGCACTTCTGCCATACAACCGCAAAATGGACACTCTTGAAGAATACGAAATATACAAAGCCTTATACAGTGAAGATTTGAGAATGGTCTGATTAAGAGATCGAAACCGGTCATCCACAAACAAAAGAATATGGAATAGGAATTGAAGTTTTCAAAAGGTACGTACCTGAATTATTATTCTTACACCCTATTCCGGAGGCTAAAATACCTAAAATGAATACATATTTTTTTGTGGTAAAGTGAATGGCGGCGGAAGTAAGGCAAACGGTAGCTGACACGCTTCCAAGCTCACTAAATTTACCTGGTGTTTGGTTTGCTAATTTGTATTACAATATCTTTGTAAAACATAATGACATAAAACATACATGCAAGTAAAAGAAAACAATCGAATAGCCTACAATTTTGTCTCTTGAAGGTTTTAATGTGGAAACTACACAGTGTTGTATCACTGCAAGTTGCTAAGAATGACAATATACATTGCAAAAAAACAGACAAAATATGTCCAAACTCCATTACGAAAACAGGTCAAAGTTTGTTCAAAATTGGTTGACATCTTTTTCTGTTAAATTGCCACATCCTAAAATTTCATTATATAAATATTATTTTCTCTCTATAATATAAATATCTTGTATGAATAATGGTCTTCCACTTGTAATTTAGTTATTGTTTGTTGTTCCTTGTTTCATTTAATCATCGTGAAAAGGGCTCTTCAACTTTTGTATCAGTATTTTTGTAAATACCTCTATTGATGTAGAGTGCTGTGTAATGGAAAAATGTATGACTCAAACACACAAAATTGTCCTGAAAATTGAAGTAGTGCTGTTTGACGTACGAGAATGAATGCATTTATATCTGCAACCTGTCATTGTTAAAGGTATCCACCATGGACATAATGGGGTTTGATCGAATACAATCAATCACATTCCGTTCCTATCTGAATAATAGTACTAAAAGAATGGAAATGTCTTTTCAATGTACGAGAAAACATTATTACTACTAGTAACATCTGTCAGTACTCTATTTGTGAGTAACATTTGAGTGTTGGGTTGAGGACGAGTATAAATAAAAATAAAAGATTATTTATTAATGTTATCAGCACTTAGCACGCAGTTCAATAAAATCATATTATTATGTTTGTAGTTATACAATAAATAATAGTTTTAAAACTAAAAAATACGCTTTACAAGCAAGCCAAACTAAAAATTTTAAAATAATTGTAAAAAAAGCGTGGGGTGCTTTTCAACAAATGTTACAAATATTTCAATGGTAGATATTTATATTACAATCATTTTTAAATTTTTAGTTTGGTTTGCTTTTAAAGCGTATCTTTTAGTTTTTCAAACTATTATTTATTTAAACAAATAAAAGAGCACTGTGGCGACAAAATCACACTGATTTAAATAAAACCCCGAACCACAAAACAAGGAACAAAAACAATAACTAAATTGTAAGTTATGTTTAA
>JAGFPH010000254.1:568283-584259 GCA_018207615.1 Philaenus spumarius | reverse complement strand
ATTTTATTTATAACTTTACATAACTAAAACTTTACAAATACTCTACAGCATAAATAAACTAATAAGCAAGCAAACAAAATAAATCTATATTCGATTTAAATAACAATCTTCTCAATTTAACTAATTTTATTTATAACTTTACATAACTAAAACTTTATAAATACGCTACAACATAAATAAACTAATAAGCGAGCAAACAAATTTATATTCGATTTAAATAACATTCTTCTTATAATAAATAAATTTTGTTTATAACTTTACATTCTTAAAACTTTACAAATACTTTTTAACATTAATAAACTAATTAGCGAGTAAACAAATTTATATTCGATTTAAATAACACTATTCTTATAATAAATTAATTTTATTTATAACTTTACATTCTTAAAACTTTACAAATACTTTTTAACATTAATAAACTAATTAGCGAGTAAACAAATTTATATTCGATTTACATAACATTCTTCTCAGATTAAATTCATTTTGTTTATAACTTTACATACTGCCACTCGCAACCCCCTAGCGGCTCTCCGACGACGATTTTTTACTGTTTCAGCATCCTTGCTGTAAAGATACCAAAAATTCGTATTTATTCTTAAAGCAATTGGTACATCATATCAGGGATCATATCATTAGTCATCAGTCCCTGATACTCATAATCATAAAAAAAAGGAAACACATAACCCATTATATTCATATACCATTTCAAAACATTAGTAATAAGATTTCATCATGTTATGTAAAAAAAAACCATATAGGCTTACGTGTAGGACAAAGAAAATGTAAAAGGAGAAAGAAGAAATAATAATGTTGAGGAGGAAGAAGAGGAAGATAGTTGCAAAAGAGAGGAAGAAGAAGGTAATCAATGGAAGAGGGAGTTTGTTACTAGCTTTGTGGAAGAGCAGTTTGATTTTTAGTTTATGGCAGACATTTTTTTAAAACATACAACATACATCTGCTAAATTGAAACAAGAAAAAATAGTATCAAGTACAATATATACAAAAATTTAAAAATAGAATATCAAAAATATAATATCCACCAAGACATTTGGGTGAGTCAACTAAATTAGTCATCACAAAACATCAAATCTGCAGACTTCTATTACAAAATTCATACCTATTCAAAATTACCAACCAAATAGCATCACTAACTTCCTCAATCCAAAAAAATCAACCAAAGGACAATCTTATCTTAAGCAGAAAGTATTAATATAAATTCAAAATTGTAATCATCATTAGATCATCTCATACTAATCAATCACCCTTTCATTAATCTAAGTAAATAAATTGTTATTAGTAGTTAAGAGTTTTGTTAAAATTGTTATGTAGGCTATTATAAAAATTTGTGTTGCAACGACTGTGATTTATAACCGTTAGCTAGCCGGCAAAAAAGACTTATAAACATTGTTAAAGCCCGAAATAATATCCATATGTACACAATTTGTATCATTAATTAATTAAATCATTTTCATTGTACCTCTATTTATTGATAAATTGAAGTCACAAATCGAGACAATCTTATAAGATTAATATTGAAATATAACAACTAAAGAATTGGCACCACAACGAGTGGGCTATTAGAAAATAATTAGTAAAACTATAAAATTGGCGCACCAACGTTCAGGCACGAATAATACCATAAACGAGATATTATTCAAAATTTTGTAATGTCGGACAACAAAAAACACAATCTTAGAAAATTACTCAAGCCTAAACAACGGCATTTACTAGGGAAGTCATGTTCGGAAGTTACCATGGTTACGATAAACAAAGACACGCCCTATATTCAAAATGGCGATACAACTGTACCAAGGTAACGGATAAAATGCAATTAGACACACCCCAACATGGCGGAATACACACCACAGAAATACAACTCAATTTAGATTCACTTTCTAACACACAAGAAACACTAAACGCTTACATAAAAAAAAACGAGCCCTGTTTTCGACGGCCATATGGGAGAAATATTACGCCATCCTGAAACAGTAGAAAAGACAGACGATTGAAGCTCAATTTCCTTAAATGATATTCAAAGTTTGTTGTTGACTCTCAATAGTAATCTAGCAATACAAACTAGTAAGATTGACAAACTCCAAACAAACACTACACTGATGGAAAGAAAGGTCGATTTACGATTAATCGATTTAGACCGTAAAATCGAAGCACAAAATAATCAGCTGGTTGCTTTACGCAAGGAAATCGACGATCGAATTTATCACGCAATATCGCAGAATGTTGTTAGTATCGGTCAAATCGAAAACAAGTGTGATAGGTTAGAACAACAGGTAACCGATCATAATAAAAAACAAAATAAACTAAATGTAGAAATTAATCAAGTTAAGACAAATTCTGAAGCCCAGATACTGTATTTTAGTAGTAAAATATACCAAGTTCAAGGTGCATTGTTAAGCGAAATTGTAGCGAATGAAAATAAACTTTCAGAGGTAATAGAGACACAGACATTATGCATAAATAAAGAAATTCAAGACACTACACGTACCTTAACACAAAGCCTGAACACTCATGTGGAGACACAAAGTGTAATAAATAAAGAACATAATTTAAGGTTACAAGGAATTGAAAACGATCTTAAAAGAATTCCTAACCTACAAAACACACTGAATCTAGTTGCCACAAGCAAACAACACACACAACCAATTTATGTAACATGCTTAAGTAACACCACACCTATGATAAAACTACCACATTTTCACGGAAATCCTACAGATGCAGTAGACTATTTATACAAATTACAGAATTACACGATTAAAACACTAGGCCTAAATCAGGAACACAAACACAATGAAATATCATTACGGGATATTATAGAGTCCAGCTTACAATGTTCGGCACTGCAATGGTACTACATGGTACGTGAGAATATTACAGACTTGAATTCATTTAGCCAATTATTTCTAGCAAAATATTGGAACGACACCGTTCAACGAGATATCAAACGACAATTAGAAGTAGGACATTATGCCAGACACGGTAGATTAAATCGTTGCGACTATTTTATTGAAAAGGTAAACATGTTGCGAAAGCTCACACAAACAATAAGTGAGGAAGAAATAGTACGCATTTTAGCTAGCCATTACGATGATACAATCCGACAAGCACAACGCGTACAAGGCATTAAAACTATTGAAGGAATGCAGTATTTATTAACAGAAATAGACAACGAAGAGCAATTTTATGTAATTGATACTACAGCAAATAGACGAAACCCACAAAATCAAAGAGATTTTCATAGGCCTAACTTAAATTCAACACAAAAACAACACAATTCATATACAAATAACACACGTCAATACCAATCAAACCGGTACTGTTGGCCAATTACAAGAAATCAACAAGAACACAGTGCACACGGACGAACACTATTAGAATCACCAAATCAATATAATCATCGGGCAAACAAATACAACAGTTACAATGACAGACACCCTTATAATAATAACAATCGTAGGCCACCAACAAATACTTATAACTCACAATACCACCAACCTAACCTGGCAGAGAATCCAAACTCCAGAAACATCCCATTTAACAGACCCAACTATAATCAGTTCCCAAGGAGCAGAGATACACACACCGTTAACCAAAACACTCAACAAACACAAGAATACAATTGTCAAACATTAGCTTCTACATACCGTGATCAAAATACACCAGACAAAAGCACAACACAATCGATAAAGGTTAGTTCAACTGACAATTTAAACTGATAAACACTGGGAAATGTACAAACGTCTACCCGGAATACACAACACATACTTCCAAACATTTTTCAGTGGTTCACCAGGAGTCTAGTAGACAGAAAGTAAACAAGTCAACAGAAGACATGGTAACTATTCATGCTGAAAATAATAACGGAATGACGGGCAACACTGAGTACAACCACGCTGAAACACACCACAACACACTACACAAGTTACAACCTAACCTAAACACACTGCAAGAAAGGCAGATCTATGAAACTAAAACGAATGAATCGACGAAGAAAATAATAAATAATATATTTTGTAATAGAGAATTTCTACTCACAGATGAGGGACATACATTAATAACCACATCACAACATAAAACATATTTATGCCCAGAAATACTCGTTAATATTGGAAGTGTTGATACAAACATGCTTCTAGATAAGGGATGTAACATTTCGTGCCTATCTGATCACTGGTTTACTCAACACCGCGACAAACTAAACAAATATCCAATGATACCTGTCACCAACATAACATTAATTACAGCCAACGGACAACACACACAGAAAATAAAACGCATCATCTTACTACCAACAACATTTAATAAAATAACAATTCACATACAATTTCTTATAGTACCTAGACTAACACAAAACGCAATACTAGGCGTCGATACCATGAATATATTGCAAACACAAATCAACTTTGCACGCAACTATGTTACACTAAATCACAGCGGAATACAAGAAACAATTCCATTTACTCTACAAGAAACCAGAACACAAACTAACCTAAAAATCGAATCAGAAGATGAATTAAGGTTAAACACGTTACAAAGAAAACAAACAACATTTTCACTAGATATACACCTGCTCGAACAGAACGTTAACAATAACACTTTACTTAATAAGACGCAGAAAACACAATTAATCAACCTATTATGGGAGTTCAAAGACATATTTTCAGAGTTACCAGGACTGAACATTAAATACATACACCACATAAGACTAAATACAGAAACTCCATATATAAACCGAAATTATCCCATACCAATACAATATACACAAGCTGTAGACGATAAAATAGCTGAGATGGAGGCGTTAAACATAATTGAGAGGTGCAATAGCCCATACATCAATCCAATTTCAGTGGTAGTCCAGAAAAATTTAGAAATTAGGTTATGTCCCCCGCACGGAAGCTAAATGCATTGATTATTCCAGATTACGATCATAACTACAGCGTAAACGAAATCCTAGCCAGATGTAAATCTACAAAATGGTTGTCGACTATAGATTTAACAAGCTCGTATTGGCAAATTCCATTGAGCGACGAATCAAAACAGTACACCGCATTCCAACACAAAAACAAAACTTACTGTTTTAAAGTCGTGCCATTTGGTTTATGTACTGCGCAAGCGGCTTTGGTAAAATCATTGGAAACCGTATTCGAGGGGACTACAAATTACCAGACATTAATGTATGTAGATGATATACTGACGTACGACAATACATTTGAAGAACATATAGCGCATCTTTACGACATCTTTAATCGGTTTAAAGAATCCAACATGACAATAATTTTCAGAAATCATCTTTCTGCAGACGAGAAGTAACGTTCTTAGGTCATAAATACACCACAGACGGTATCCAACCAGACGACACAAAGATTTCTGCCATCACTGAGTTTCCACCACCGCGAAACGCAAAGCAATTAAAACGATTTATTGGCGCATGCAACTATTACAATAGGTTCATTGATAAATATTCCGACTATATTCAGCCAATAGCACATTTAACATCGAAACAACATAAATTTATATGGACTGACAAGGAACAGAAAATATTCGACGCACTTAAAGCCAAATTCATCGAAATAAACTTCTAACATCACCCGGACTATTCACAAAAATTTTGCTTGCAAACAGACGCTAGCGACATTGCCATCGGCGGACATATATGCCAAATCGACAAAAATGGGGAGCGTAAAGCTATCATGTTTTCAGCCGCACTCTTAAAGGCAGCGAACTACGCTACTTCACAACCGAAAAAGAACTACTCGCGATAGGTTTTTGTCTACAGAAGGGACGACAAATACTATTAGGTTCACGAGTTACAATACTAACAGATCATCAAGCTCTCACATTTATACAGAGTTGTAAATTAACTAATTCACGTATTTCAAGATGGATTCTTGCAATTCAAGAATTTAATGTAACAGTGGAACATTGTCGTGGCAAGGATAATCCTATGGCCGACACACTCAGTAGAATGACTTGCAACTCGGTAGAAAACAAAGACACAACACAAACAGCATTTTACATTCATAAGATTGAACGCAACATTGATAATAAACTCATCCGAGACTTAAAACAACTCAAGCAACACCAAAGAAATGATATTAAACTGGGACCCAACATTCAAATACTCAAGGATTCAAACAACATACACCAGGCACAGCATACACAGCAATACAAATTACAAAACGATCATGGTACACAGTTTACTAGTTCAAGGTGGGTGAAAACACTTAAAGACAATGGCATTCAACCTGTATTTTCACCAATCCGACGACCTCACAGTAACCAAGTAGAAAGGACCAACAGGGAAATAGGAAAATGTTTTCGATCTATTGCAGTGCACAACAAAAGAACTGGGTCGATATGATACCTATCCTGAATGAATGTTTCAACACAGTACACCACACGACAACCGGATACACACCTCAAGAACTCCACTTAGACACACCACCCGCACGATTTTGGCATAAACACTTTCCAGAAATTGTACGACCAAACACGAACACACAACTAAAATTAAAAATAGCATGGGATAGAATTAATAAAGCCAGTACAAAGCAGGCAGAAAAATTTAACAAGTCACACAAGCTACACCAGTTCAACGAAGGTGACTTGGTATTAATAAAACTACAGAACGTCTCAAACTTGTTGACTGGAGTCACAGCCAAGTTTTCAACTTTATGACGAACCTTACCGAATAAATCTAGGTCATTGCACGTACACTCTCTTACACAGGGATGGGAAAACAAAACCAGGAATATATCACACAACTACACTTAAATTATACAAGGAACTACCTCAGTAAAAATGGCAACACAGAGACAACCACAAAGAGGGAACAAACGAAATTCCGAATTTCGGCATCTTCACTTTTGATTTCAGAAAATCAATACATTTTCTAAAATCAAAAGGGGGTAGTTGTAAAGATACCAAAAATTCGTATTTATTCTTAAAGCAATTGGTACATCATATCAGGGATCATATCATTAGTCATCAGTCCCTGATACTCATAATCATAAAAAAAGGAAACACATAGCCCATTATATGCATATACCATTTCAAAACATTAGTAATAAGTACAACTAAAAACTTACCGTCCAATAGTCAAATTTCAGCGTCCAACGACGGCCGTTTCGGCTATTCAGCCATTATCAAGTTAAGGACAATGTCCTTCGTCAATATTTAATTATAAAAATAAAACCAAAAAACATGAAACACAATGACACACACGATTGTACAATTACACGCTCACACATTTTATATATACATCTAGTTGGCCCACTATCTACTAACGGACTGCTGGTGTTACGTCTGTGTATGGTTCTTATGTACAGTTGTATTTGCAATTTCCATCACTATATCAAACAACGGGTTGGCATCGAATATTTGTTTTTCATTTAATAACGTTCCATAATCCGTTTTGAAGGCTCTGTAAATCTCATACTGTTCTAAGGCATTCATAAGTTTACCTTTGTTACATTTATGTAATACGGTTAAACATTTATCGATAACGTCATAATTATGATTAGATTCTATTATATGCTCGGCAAACTTTGATTCTATTTTTGGAGCTTGTGCAGATTGTATTGGGCGGGGAAGGTGCTCTCTGAATCTCTTTTTAAACGATCGCCCTGTTTGACCGATGTATTTCATGGGGAAATCAGCACATGATATTTGGTAAACTCCTGAGCCTTCAAGTTTATCATGGTTGCTTGAGTTTAATTTTAATATGTGTGACAAACTATTTCTTGTACTATATGAGGTGATGTAACCTTGTTTTCTGAAAATGTTTTCTATTATGTTATGTAGCCTATGGTTGTATGGTGTTGATATGTACTTATTGTCAGTTTTTTCTTTGGTATTTTGGCCTTCTTCTCCTGTTTTTTTAATAATTTGTCGACAATGGTTGGTTCGTATCCATTTTTTGAGGCAATGTATTTAATTATATTGTATTCTTCCATAAAGTCTCCATGTGCCATCGGTATAGTGCGTAGTCTATATATAAAACTATTATATGCAGCCATTTTGTGAGAATGCGGGTGGTTTGAACTGGCATGTATGGTATGATCTGTATTAGTAGGTTTCCTATATATTTTGAATTGATGTTTTCCTGCTATTTTTGAGATGGTAAGGTCAAGGTAATTAATGCTATTGTCCTGTTCAATTTCAGTTTTGAATTCCAGAGATGGATGAAGGTTATTCAATTATGTGGCGAAACGTTCAATTTGTCTATTTGTACGGTACCTCGATATAAAACTAATATATCATCGACAAATCTGTGATAATATATCAAGATTTTGAAATGTTTATTTTTAGTGGTCATTATACTATTATTCTCTATGTTGTTTAAAAATATTTCTGCCATTATACTGGATAACGGGCAGCCCATTACTAATCCTTTTTCTTGTTTGTAATATTCGTCATTAAATTGAAAGTAGTTCTGCGACAAACATACTTTTAACATGTTGGAAAGCTCATTAATCGTTTTGTGATTCATCCTTTTGTTTTCGGTAAGGTTTTCAGTTAATATGGATATTGTTTCCTGAACCGGGATATTTGTGTATAAATTAGTGATGTCAAACGAAACTAAAGTTAATCCGGATTTTATGGGAATATCTTTTATTTTTGATATGAGGTCTTGTCTATTTCGTAGACTAAAACTATTGTTGAAAGTAACATTTTTGCGAATTATTGCGTCCAACGTCTTGGATATTTTATATGCCGGTGCAGTTTTAAAATTTACCAACGGTCTAATCGGTTGTTCAGTTTTATGAATTTTTGGTAATGATTTCAAAATTGGGGCTACTGGTTTAATCATTTTGTTGTATTTCTTATCATCATTATTTAATAAAACTTTGCATGCATTTATGGAAGCATTTATTTGTTTGTTGTATGAATCAGTTGGGTTTTTCTTCAGTGCCGTGATAGAGTTTTCGGTAAAAAATGTTTTGGTTTTACGGATATAATCATTATTGTACATAATTACTGTGGCATTACCTTTGTCTGCTTTTGTGATTATTGCGTCATTAGACTGGATGATGTCACGAATTCTTGAACTAGTTCTCAGATCATAACGTTTACTTGAATCGTGTGGTTTGTGTTTATCTTTTTTAATCACGCTGTTTCCTTTGTCAGTCACAAGAACACGAACAAAATTCTGCTTATCTTTATGTAAACATTGTATGATAGATTCTGTGTCAATAAGAGCGTTCTTCATATTGTCGTGTTTAACGATTATATTATGCTTGAGGCCTTTATCTAATAAATCTATTTCTTGTTTGTTGAACAAAATATTGGTTAGGTTTATAGTGCGGGGATGAAATTTATGTTTACATGTGATTTCATGTTCATTTCCCTTCTGCAAATCAGTTAGGGTCCGTAATTTCTTATTAATTGTTTTAATCTTATTCATAATGATTGTTTTAATCTGTTTGTCTATTTCAAGTAAGAGTGATACTAATTCTATGTTATGCAGTATGCTCATTAATTCTAAATGTGTTTGATACAATGATAAATTAATTTGAGTTTTTCTTATGTACAAATTTTTGACTTCATTCTTCAACCAAAACTTCTGAGCCATGTTCTTATTTTTTTAGCAGATTCTGAGGTATTGTTGATTTTAACGCATACATATTTTGGAATCAAGCCCTTCGCGAAGCATACTTTATTAAATCGTATGTTCTGGATTACATTATGTAATTTCACTTTAATGTTCTTAAATTTATAGGAAAGTTTTGCTTGACATGTTAATAAGTTATTATTGTTTATTTTCGCCATACCGACTATTGTTTTTTTAAGTACAACTAAAAACTTACCGTCCAATAGTCAAATTTCAGCGTCCAATGACGGCCGTTTCGGCTATTCAGCCATTATCAAGTTAAGAACAATGTCCTTCGTCAATATTTAATTATAAAAATAAAAACACAAAACATGAAACACAATGACACACACGATTGTACAATTACACGCTCGCACATTTTATATATACATCTAGTGGGCCCATTATCTACTAACGGACTGCTGGTGTTACGTCTGCGTATGGTTCTTATGTACAGTTGTATTTGCAATGTCCATCACTATATCAAACAACGGGTTGGCATCGAATATTTGTTTTTCATTTAATAACGTTCCATAATCCGTTTTGAAGGCTCTGTAAATCTCATACTTTTCTAAGGCATTCATAATTTTACCTTTGTTACATTTATGTAATACGGTTAAACATTTATCGATGACGTCATAATTATGATTAGATTCTATTATATGCTCGGCAAACTTTGATTCTATTTTTGGAGCTTGTGCAGATTGTATTGCGCGGGGAAGGTGCTCTCTGAATCTCTTTTTAAACGATCGCCCAGTTTGACCGATGTATTTCATGGACGGTAAGTTTTTAGTTGCACTTAAAAAAACAATAGCTGGTATGGCGAAAATAAACAATAATAAATTAGTAATAAGATTTCATCATGTTATGTAAAAAAAACCCATATAGGCTTAAGTGTAGGACAAAGACAATGTTAAAGGAGAAAGAAGAAATAATAATGTTGAGGAGGAAGAAGAGGAAGATAGTTGCAAAAGAGAGGAAGAAGAAGGTGATCAATTGTAGAGGAGAGTTTGTTACTAGCTTTGTGGAAGAGCAGTTTGATTTTTAGTTTATGGCAGACATTTTTTTAAAACATACAACATACATCTGCTAAATTGAAACAAGAAGAAATAGTATCAAGTACAATATATAAAAAAAAATTTAAATAGAATATCAAAAATATAATATCCACCAAGACATTTGGGTGAATCAACTATATTAGTCATCACAAAACATCAGATCTGCAGACTTCTATTACAAAATTCATACCTATTCAAAATTACCAACCAAATAGCATCACTAACTTCCTCAATCCAAAAAAATCAACCAAAGGACAATCTTATCTTAAGCAGAAAGTATTAATATAAATTCAAAATTGTATTCATCATTAGATCATCTCCTACTAATCAATCACCCTTTCATTAGGCTAAGTAAAGAAATTGTTATTAGTAGTTAAGAGTTTTGTTAAAATTGTTATGTAGGCTATTATAAAAATTTGTTTTGCAACGACTGTGATTTATAACCGTTAGCAAGCCGGCAAAAAAGACTTATAAACATTGTTAAAGCCCGAAATAATATCCATATGTACACAATTTGTATCATTAATTAATTAAATCATTTTCATTGTACCTCTATTTATTGATAAATTGAAGTCACAAATCGAGAAATTCTTATAAGATTAATATTGAAATATAACAACTATAAAATTGGCACCACAACGAGTGGGCTATTAGAAAATAATTAGTAAAACTATATTGCGCCACTTGCCCACGCTTTTGCGTGTCGCGCTCCTCAAATTCAATTTAAACCCTTTGTGAAATTCGATCAACTCATACTTGCCCGTATGACCCCTTTTTTTTGAGAGGTTGATGCGATGGCAAGAAATGGAAATTGTTTTTTAATTTCCAGTTCTTAATTAAGAATTGATAATTTTTTACTTTGCTTGCTTTTTTGTACACCAGCTCTAATTTTAACTCCGATCTCGAGGTCGTTCCCTGTGGAGCTATATTTGCTATGATCAGAAAATATTTTCGCCTTACCTGAATTCTTATATTTAGAGCACTAGATGACATAAGGTATTTTTTTTAATCTATAAATGATTTTAGAAAATGTTTCAAGAATGAAATAATTTATGGAACAAAAGTAATTATTTAAATTGTACGCAATGATTATTAAATACAAAACGCAATTGATAAAATAATATTTATATTTATAATTATTTTTTTCGTCACTATTTACCACTGTGAGATGTGAGTTGCTTTTAATTAAAATAATTTTAACTTTTTTTAACTTTCCCCTGAATTTAATATTTATTTATTAATTTATTTTTATTTTTTATTTTTTTTATTTTCCTATTATCGAAAACAACTCCTACTTATAAGAGTTGTTACTTACAAGAAAAGAATATGTTCTAGCTTCGGTCCTTGGTTTAGATTTAAAATATTATTTGATTTTTTCTGTTACCTCCTGTATTTTTTTAAATTTGTAAATCGTTGCCGAATTGTTCTATATTGCATTGTTTTCTTTTTCAATAGTTAATCCTACCCTTGACTTCCGGCGTATCATCTGCGCTCTCTCTCTCTCATTGAGTCGACCCCTAGTTCGTTGACTTTGGTAATTCTTGTCATCTCTTGAAAGTCCAATGTTTATGCCCTGAATTTCCAAAAACTGTCATAACTCTTTCCCCTTGGCCCAAATTTGAATTTGATGGTCCCATATTGTTTGTGACGACATTCTGCTTACGTAGCTCTTTGAATTGAAGTCGTACTCCCATCCACTCCGAAAGTGTTTGTTAAATTTTGAAATTTATTTTCCTGGAATTTATTCAATTTTATTTTTGTATTTCTTCTATCATCTTCAGATTGTTCCCAAACGAACACAACTGATTTCGGATCTTCTGTAGCTGTGTTGGTTCTCCAGATATCGTCTGTTTTCTGAAGCCTAACGTAGCGCTCAAGATTTTGATTTTTTATTCCTCCCCATTATGACTTTCCTCACATCTTACACGATATTACAATACCTTTAACTATTATCTAACATTTTATATATTTTAAAATTAAATTTTATCATTATTTCCCATTTTAGTTGATTTTAAAATTTTCTGATTTAATTATTAATTTTTCTGATTCTAATAATGACTTTTTGTTGAAATATTGTGTAATTGTTCTTTATTAGTACAGTTATTCTCCCCTATTTTCCCTTATTTAAATTCCCTTCTAGTTTTAAAGTTATAGGCCTTTTTTGGTCTAAGAATGGCTTAAAAAACCCACTTTTTCATATTAAGTTATTAACCTTATTTAAAAAACATTTAATTTAGTTAATTATTATTCTCCCCTGCTAGGTCTCTATTGTTTTTTTGGATTTATTAAAAAATAAAAGTTTTTATTTTCGGTCTTACTTTTTGTTCTGTAATTTCTGAACTAATGACTCTACTAAATTTCTTTTAATACCCTTTTACTTAGTGTTTCATTCTCTTTCTAACTAAATTTATTTACAAAATTTACAATATAAAATTTTACATTGGTTTATCACCTTAGCAACAGAGAGACGCTGACAAACTCTTGCAATGTTATACAAGAATTTTCCGGTTCTATATTGTCGATTTAACTTAGTATTTTTCAGATATTCTGCCTGTTATTATATTACAATTGATAAAAACTTTTCCAATTTCATTAATATCTTTCAAAATGTGCAAATTTCGTCAAACACTTATTCTTTCTTTTAATTTTATCTTGTTTTGCTGATTCTGATACATTCTTTCAAAATTTGAATTTATTAAAATGGTTTTATTATGCTTTAATTAGCTAGTCTAATTAGAGCCTTGTGACATGCTAATTAACCGTCACAATATTTAAAACTTTACAAATACTTTCCAACATAAATTAACTAATAAGCGAGCAAACTACTGTATAATCCATTTAAATAACATTATTCTAAGAATAAAATTAATTTTGTTTATAACTTTACATTCCTAAAACTTTACAAGTACTTTAAAACATAAATAAACTAATAAGCGAGCAAACAAATTAATATTCGATTTAAATAACATTCTTCTCAGATTACATTAACTTTGTTTATTACTTTACATATTTAAAACTTTACACCATAAATAAACTAATAAGCGAGAAAACAAATTTATACCCTATTGAAATATTCCATTGCGGACGTTATTTAAAGTACTTTCCGTGAGTAGTGCTTTCGTATTTAATTTAGAAATTTACTTTCGTTGCGAAATGTCTTTAATCTGCTAGTGTTCAGAAAATATCGGAATATTATAAGAAAATTACATAAATTATGAATTACTATGGAAAGGTCGTCATTCTGATTATGTCAACAAGGCGAAGAAGGAGAGAGCAATGATAAAGTTATTGGTTAATTAATAGTTTGAGAGACCGACTGAAGTCTACAAAGCAACGTACATAGGTAAACTCCTAAAAGTGAGTGATTCAAAAACAAGTGGAGGGGACACTGACGATTAAATTAAACATTTCGTTAAATTGTACCATGTACTAATTCCCATAATTCTCTTGTATTCCAGAGAGTTCTCCTCGTCAAGTTAATCAATCTTTAACTCAGCACTGCCATATTTTTGGTTAATATTTTTTGAACTCTTCTTCACTTAAACAATGTACAATAACACTTCCTCGTCCATGTTCTCAAAATTGAAGGTATTACTGTCCGGCCATTTGACTGGCCACTTCTTCTAGCTGCCAGTACTGGCCAACATTATTAACTGTCCCCGTCTCTAGGGGGATGTACTTAAAACCTTTTACAATATAAATAAACTAATAAGCCAGCAAAATATATTTATTTATTACAAATAATTGTATAATTTGATGTATTTTCTGGAGACAGTTGTAAGGAACTTAAACAAGAACTAAAATATTTCTGCGAAACATTAAAGCAACGCCATCTATGTTTTCATTCCAAGCCTAAACATATTATCAGCAAATATCACTTCTCTCTATGTATAAAACAAGGAACTTCAATGTAACTTCTCTCAAACTAGGCTTACAACTGATTTATCATTGTGTATGACATAAAGTCGATATGGTTTTGAAAGTTCTGGAAGTAATAAATTATTTATACTTGATTTGAATAGAAATAAATTAGGTTTGGAGTGTAAAATCTTCACAAAGATATTTTGGTAAAAATATAAAAGATTCTTTTTGATTTTTTAAAGGTCTAGCATAGTTGTTTGGTATAGTTCTAGCTTACATCAAAATGTAACTGTACCAGCTGCATGGTTTTAAAGTTTTACTAAAATAGTTTACACGTCCTTTTAGAAGTCACTTCAAAGTTTATTCATTTTACTATATCAATACAATACTAGGTGATTAATATTAAAATTAAAATTATACCAAAAAGTTAAATAACAATTAAAGGTATTGTTTTGAAAACTGGAGAAAATGGTGGATACTGAAGTATTTATGAGTCAGTCTCAAAATCATCGCAAACTTTAAAATATATAATTTTTTCAAAAAAAAATTGCTTTTAGTGTGAAAGATGTCTGGCTTTTCAGAATTTGAAATTTAACTACTTGCTTATTTTTACATAAAAAATAAACAGGCTATTAATTGAAAAAACATTTACTAATAAAATCCTCACAATCTACGAAGAGTCCTGGTTCTTTTAATGTTTAATATTCAAGGAGAAAACATTTTGAAAATACTGTAGTTTCACTTGCCATTTTACTAACCCAAAGTTTACTAACCCAATAAAATTGCTACCTATTGTTTGTAATACAGTAACTCAAATTAAATGTAAACAAATTACTATAATTTTTGAAAGACTTAATCCGTATATCCATTAGCTCATTACATTAAAAATGTCTAGGGATTTTTTCAAACTAAACTATTTAAATAGTGAAACTGCTAATCTATTTCAAATATATCTGAATCAATTACTTTTGAATTAAACATGAGCATTAAATTTGTTTTAAATTTTTCCATGTAAAACAACAAAGTTCAGTTTAGGAAAAAACAAATAACTAAGCTTTTATCTATACTGTCAGTTCTGAATAAAGTAAAGTTTTAATAAAAAGAAATGTACAAAACAATTATTTATTCTCGAAATCACTAGTCGGTGTTTTTTTTTTTTTTACATAAAGCTCATTGAATACTTTTAGGCCAGTCGGTAGAGGTAAATTTAGACGAAAAGTTCCAGTAATTTACAATACGGCTGATTTTTTTTATAAGTACCTTAAAGTTTGTAGGTAAACATAAAGTCAAACAAAATCGATTGTAATTCTTTTTTCGATTATCCTTAATATTTCGTGCTGGGATTAAGATAAAGAAAAATAAAAATACCTCCGTGTAGGGGAGGTGTTTTTCAACAAAAAAGGTCATATGTATTTATTTCGTACGAGCAATGGTTTGTCTGGAAAAAATT
>JAGFPH010000254.1:549524-568183 GCA_018207615.1 Philaenus spumarius | reverse complement strand
TAAAAGGGGACATCTTATTCATATATGAAGCGTTGGCTCATTCTAAACTGACCAAATTTTAATATATCCAATTGAAACTTGACATAGGAGTTAAAATATATATTTTAAACATTTATGCTGAGTCTCAGCTTGTTATCTTGAGTACCGGACCCACCAATTCATTTTAAACACCTCCAGTTTAGAAAATTTTCAAAATATCAACCTGAAAGTTTTTTTACAAGTTAAATATATAGATTCAAACAAGATCAAGGAGTATAAACCTTTTTTATTATTTACTTTTCAAAGCACAAGTAACTTAAAAAAGTATAATTTTAGACCTTTTTAGATTTTTCATCAAAACGCTTGAGTTAAGCTACACTCGATTAGGCTACAAAAACGATTAGGCTGCAGATTAGTCAATTTTTTAAATATAGTTTTTAAAATAAGTATAGCAAAAAACAATTGTGTTTTTAACTTCTGTACCAATTTTTAAATCGATATGTTAAAAAATGTCGAAAATGGAGTCGTTGAATCCAAAGGTGTTATAGTTAAAAAGAGATAGGTAAAACAGAAGACTATTTTCAAGCGCCTCGTTCTTAAAAATAACAAGAAAAAAATCGTTCATACTAAGAATATTTATACTGGTGTACTCAACTTGTAAAACAAATTTGATGTTGATATTCCAAAAATTGACGAAACTGGAATAGATTGAAATTAGTTCGTGGGTCCCGTACTCCTAAAATCGATAATCGAAATCGACTCCTAGATCGGGTCTTTTTCAAGATAACAAGCTGAGACTCAGCATAAATGTTTAAAATATATATTTTAACTGCTATGTCAAGTTTCAATTCGATATATTAAAATTTGGCCAGTTTAGAATGAGCCAACGCTTCATATATGAATAAGATATCCCCTTTTAGTGATTTCCCCTGCTGCAAAATACATACCTGTAATGTCGAACTTTTTCCAGACAAACCATTGCTCGGACGAAATAAATACATATGACCTTTTTTGTTGAAAAATACCTCCCCTACACGGTGGTAGTTTTTATTTTTCTCTGTCTTCATCCCAGCTCAAAATATTAAGGATAATCGGAAAAAAAAATTATAATCGATTTTTTTTCGACTTTGGGAAATCGATAGACTGGTAAACTTTTTTTTATGTTAATCTACATACTTTAAGGTACTTAAAAAAAATCAGCCGTATTGCAAATTACTGGTAGTTGTAACCTATACCGACTGGGCTATTTGTAGAGTTTTAGTAAATACAGTATCGTGAAAACATAACGTTCCAATCACCTCCTATGATTTTATATCACGAAACTATTTTCCCAATATTGATCAATGAATATTTATCAGGGTAATAGGAGGCAGTGATGACTAGCGTGGGATCAATTCGTAAACAATAACTTGACTGAATGAACATGATTTGATTAATTTTAAATTTCAATCTCTGTATGGCAATTAAAAACAATGGATGAGCAAAAAATAATACCGGCTATTTGGAATGACAAGGAAATAAATAAGGGTAATTTGGGTCAACACGTATGGATCATGTGTTTTTGTGTTATTTTATAAAAATACAATAACTTCTGATAAATTTTATTACACTTCGTTAAGATAAAACAAATATTAAAACTAAATTTTACGCGCTGGAAAGTTATTGATTTTGTAGATTTACGAACTCATTTTTTAGTCATCAATAAATAAAAATAAAAAGTCATCCCTAAAAGGGTGACTCATCTTTAAGGTTTTCTCTGTTGATTTTCCCATAATGCGAATAAATTTAAGCAGTGAAATTTGACATGGTTATAATGTTACTATTAGCATATAATATTTCAATAATAACAACTCAGCAAACAAAGGGTTAACAACAAAATATTTCGTAAAGGACAAAGAGTCTCAGCCTTTTCTGATTGATAGCTGAACTCTTTTTCCCCGTTTACACTTGTATTTGGCACTCTCCCTGCTTCGATTATGGTTTAATTCCCTAAAAGTTGTATAATTTAAGACTAAATATTAATTAATTTAATAAAACATTATTTATAAGGTAAATTAGTATTTTGTTTCAATGCAAACCAATTACATTGTTTTGTAAAACAGAATTGCAACCCTAAACAAAATTTAGCCTGAAGTATTTACTTATACTATAGTCACAGTATGTTTCCAGGTTGTAATATGGCCCTAGTTGTTTTATGAAATATGGAAATATTTATAAACTTAAAAGAGTCATTTTAAAGAGCATTATATAAGCCTTAGTAAAATAATTTAAAAAAACGTGGCATTTTTAGAATTATTGTTATACAATTAGGCCTATAACATAAAATTAAGTTCAGAGTGTTGATTTTTTGTCTTTTCACTAACAACTTGTTCGGAGCTAAATGTTATACCCATGTCAAAATGTCCCCGTCTTAGGAGGACTAAATGTCCGCACTTTTTCTGAATGACAGATGGATATTCTTCGTCCTCCCCCAGCAAACCAGGTAACCAGTGATTATGACCGTCTGAGGACGGCCATATACCCAAATATATAACTAATCATTTTGAGAAACCAACTTTTGAAACCCCACAAATAGGATACTGTCTTATTATTTGAAAGGGCTGATATTCTATTCTGTTCTGCTTGTTCGGTACTATTCTATTTTTGTCGTCCCCGTAATTAGGCTGCAAAGGAACTCTCTACGCTCTACAGTTTTCAGATAACTAATTTTCTATGTGTCTTTCCTGTCCTCTTTACAAACCATCAGATCAGGAAGTCCACATTATTCAGAATTTCCTCCTACAGAATACCTCACTTATTTATAGAGTCTCATTGCTTTGTGACCCTATCTTTTGCAGGAATTAACATGATCTTCCTCCATCCTCCATGCATTAACGATCATATTTGAATGAGTACCTCTTGCCCCTAAATATCTATTTAGTGCACCTGAAGTAATACCTACCATTTCTGTCATGTTCTTACTTATCAGCCATTTGCTCCTCCAATCATTGTTGTTCCTTCAGGAAGATTTATAACTGTCTCCATTTTGAAATGATTGGAAATATAACCGAATTTTGTGGACAATATAAGTTCACTTTTGAAAGAATTTTGAGAGAACGTAATATTTCACTCGCAATACGTCGCCAATTAAAATGTTTTAACGGGGCACCTTAAAAAAAATTTGTTTATTTTTAAAGCAAACCTAATTATTTTATGTTTTATATATGAGTGTTGGTTATAATGACTTTTCCATAAGTTTTGGCCCCCACCCCCCTCCCTCCGTGGGGGAGGGTTAATTTTTACTCATTTAACTAGGCTTCATCACTGTTTCAAACGTAACTCAAGTTGTATTTGAGATAGCCTCATATTTTTATTTTAAAAAGGGCATTCCATTCTACAACCAGTAGTACGGATATTAAATTATTTAAAATATTTCTGTAAAAAATATGTTATTTAATTTTTTTATAAAAAATTTTAGTAAAATATTTTTTTAATCGTTTCTTAAAATCTTTATTATAGGAACTTATGTATATCCATACAACAGGTTGTACAATAAAATGTAATTTTCAAAATAAAAAAAAAATAAAATTATGAGGCTATCTCAAATACAACTTGAGTTATGTCTGCCACAGTAAATGAAAACGTGTGAAAACAAAACTTTCGGAAAACGGCCTAGAAAAAGACTCAGTTATTTGGAGAATATACATCTGTCAGCCTGAAATATTTGTACGCGTTTCGTTTTTAGATAAAATAAACTAATTATAAACATATTATCTATACTTATTATATATCAAATTGTTCAGAAAATCGCAGGGAACATGACTAGGTGAAACAATTTTTAATTTTTGTCATTTTTATCAATATTAAGGTGGAGTGCCCCCCCCCCCTTAAGTAAGGGTTTCTTCATTTTTACAAATAGTTGTTCTTTATATCCTACATTAATTACTTGGAAATACCATTGGGAAGCTTTAGTAAAATTTTTGTTTCCGAGAATAAAACCGTTCAGTGAAAAAATAGGGTAGGATGGCGGAAGTAAAGCAAATGGTCGTTGACTTGATGTGCTAACTTACATGGTCTTGGGTGGTATATTTTGTATACGTTACTATTGTGTTTAAATGAACAAACATTTGAATAAAAAACATTCAAAATAATAGGAAAATTTGGACAAGTCCGTGTCATGCACGCACCAAATAATCCCAACTGTTTAAAATTTACCTAAACTAAAATATTATGTATTCATATAGAACGTTGATAGCCAGCAGAAATTGATTCACGTTGGCTAATTGAATAATTGTCTCAGCACAAATTAATATTATGGAAATTGGCCTAAAATTTAGTGCTGATTTGTCACTTTTCTAAAAACTTAGTCCCTGAGGGCTCAAAAAGAAAAAAAATAGTGTATTCGTGGTCTGGAATACAAAACTAAAAATTTTTAATTTATGGTCCGCTATCTTGAAACGGGGCTAAGTTATTCAAAACTGTTTTATTCGTAGTGCTTACTTTTAAAAACTAAAAAATTAAAATGATGTTTACATTTAAATGTTTATTAAGCCCACCTCACCACACAATAAGTTTTTGGGGCACAGGATTTGAAAACAAATATTTTGTCCTTAAATTCTTTGAATGGGAATAGTAAGTTGTTAGTTGAAACCAAGTTTTTAAATTTATTCTTTTGCTCACTGTACGAACCACATTAATGATCTTTATATTTTGTGTACTATAATTCTTGTATTAATTCAGTTCCATAGCAATCTACAACGGATGAAATAGGCCTAGTTTAGTTTTATCTATGAACAGACTGGCTGCATATAGCTTAATTAAGTTTATAATAATGATTTTATCATACTTTATTGCTGAGTAGGATAATCTATGCATACAACTTTATGCGTTGTAACATAATTGAATTGGTAAACTTTATAATAGAATAGAATTGTTTCTTTAAAAGAAAATTACATTATCTTATCTATATATTTCTACTATATTATCCTTCCTAGTAATATTATAAATTTTAAAGTTTGTAGGCCTAAGTTTGTCTGGATGTTTGGCTGTCAATCACGCAAAAAGTACTTGATGAATTTGTAGGAAATTTGGCACACATATAGATCATGACCTGGAATTAGACATAGGCTATAAATCATTTTTATTTAAGGGTTGAAACAACCACAAAAACAATAAATACTTATTATTATACTTAAAATAAAACTAAAGATTTGGAAATTGATACATTTGTTTCTTACAAGATATACACAATGTAAACCATAGTTGCATTTTGTAGCATGCTGCTAAGGGGTGAGAATGTGATAACAACCAATAAAATAATAACAATTATTATTATACTTCCCTTAAAGCTAGAGAGCTGGAAATTTTGTACATTTATTTCTTACAAGATACATATAAAAAATAAAACAAATTTACATTTTGTATTTGCGTCCTAGAGCATTATTGACAATTCTTGATCCCTCTTTAAGACACACCATCTTTGAAAGTACGGGCTATACAAAGGTAAAATGTATATGCCCCTAGGGGATCTGCCCTCCAATTCTAATTTTGACTTCTACAAATTGGGTAATATAAGTGAGCGTCGGGTCAAAATATATGTTTTTAATGCAAAAAACACGTTATTCCATTAGCTTCGATTATATTGCAATGATTTGGAGATTTTTCATTGTTTTTCACAAAAATAGTCAGTATCTCGAAAACGGTGCGTCCTAGATTATTTTTGACGATTCTCGACCCATCTTTAAGAAACACCATCTTTGCCATTTACAGGCTAAGCAATGGTAATTTGTATATGCCCCTAGGAGAACCCCCCAAGTCAAATTTTGGATTTTACAAATTGGGTAAAATAAGTGAGTGACGGGTCAAAATATATGTTTTTTAATGCAAAAAACACATTATTCCGACGGCTTCAATTATATTGCAATGATTTGGAGCTTTGATTTCGCATTCCACCGTTTGTTTGACTTTTCAGCTATTTTTTAAATAATGTGTTGGGTAAGAAACAAATGAAAAACGTTCAGACAAAATCGATTTAAAATTAAAGAAAGTATTTGTTTAAACAAAGATATTTGCTTAAGCTAATTAAGAATTCGATTTATTTCTAATGAATAAGTTAAAACATTTACTAGCTTCAGTTTGAGTCCATACTTAGAGGCTAGATAAAGTAGCAAATATACAAGCACACACGAATTTAAAAAAAAATCTATTTTATCTGGTTGGAAAAGATCAACTCATAGTCCAGTAGATATGTACATTGTACCTGGAAAAAATTCCGAAGTTAATGAAACTTTTACAGGTTGTTCGGGGGTACTGTGGGATGACTCTGTCAAGTTTTCCAACTCGAGGACCCTGTGCAAATTTTGGAGAGGCCGAAAAACTTCAAAATTTTCGGACTTTTGTCGGTTTTTCGCTTATAACTTCTAAACTAAGCGGTTTTCGACCAAAACATTTATTTTCAAAGTTGTAGAGCAGTAAATTTTCTACAATTTTGTATCCTTAAACTTCTTCTTAAACCTAATATTAACCGAGATGCAGCCGATGAAAGTTAGAGAGATTTTCTCAAAATGGCAAAAATTGGCCAAAACCTTCGTTTTTGGTCCTCTAACTAGCAATTACCATCAGTTCTCGTTTTTGGTCCTCTAACTAGCAATTACCATCAGTTCCATGGTAATTATGGTAATCACTCATCAATATCGATATGGTGTGGTGCCTCTTTTTATGAAGTGTAGTTATTTCAATGTTATCGTGGCAGGTTATCACCCTACTACTGTATTTACTGCCAACACATAATCTTGAACCTCAATAAACATAGATCAGGTTGTTTAAATCAATTAATAATAACCAAGAATTAGTTAAAGAATATAATTGATATTGATTCCAAAGGTTGCTCAAGTGGTGTCGGGGCCGAAAAACTTCAAAATTTTCGGACTTTTGTCGGTTTTTCGCTTATAACTTCTAAACTAAGCGGTTTTAGACCAAAACATTTATTTTTAAAGTTGTAGAGCAGTAAATTTTCTACAATTTTGTATTCTTAAACTTCTTCTTAAATCTAATATTAACCGAGATACAGCCGATCAAAGTTAGAGAGATTTTCTCAAAATTGGCACAAAACCTTCGTTTTTCGCCCTCTTACTATCAATTACCATCAGTTCTACGGTAATTATGGTAATCACTCATCAATATCGACATGTTGGAACACGCGAGGAGGGGTGTTCCTCTGAGTGGTGCAGATCTAGAGGGATTAGACAATAAAACCTAAATATTTTTCTAAAGCACCGATCGATAATATTCCATACAATCACGCGTTACAAAATAATGTATTGTCGCTGCACGGAGTGACTGCACTATAGTGTAGTCTGCCGGTTGTAGGGTTAAAGAGGTCTGCATCACTCAGAGCAACCCCCTCCCCGCGTGTTTCAACATGTCGATATTGATGAGTGATTACCATAATTACCGTAGAACTGATGGTAATTGATAGTAAGAGGGCGAAAAACGAAGGTTTTGTGCCAATTTTTGCCATTTTGAGAAAATCTCTCTAACTTTGATCGGCTGTATCTCGGTTAATATTAGATTTAAGAAGAAGTTTAAGGATACAAAATTGTAGAAAATTTACTGCTCTACAACTTTAAAAATAAATGTTTTGGTCTAAAACCGCTTAGTGTAGAAGTTATAAGCGAAAAACCGTCAAAAGTCCGAAAATTTTGAAGTTTTTCGGCCCCCCCAAAATTAGCACAGGGTCCTCGAGTTGGAAAACTTGACAGAGTCATCCCACAGTACCCCCGAACAACTTGTAAAAGTTTCATTAACTTCGGAATTTTTTCCAGCAGACCCCACTTTTTTTGCTCTGTCTACTGGACTATCAGTGACAAATATCCAAACATTCAAAGTCGGGTGAAAAGCAAGGTTGAAATGAAAACTGGTTACATTTTTAAAGTTATTGCTTTTATTTAGTCCCTCAAAGAATAATGACCACCACACGGTGAACAGACTATATTTACCACATAACAACCATTATTGTACAGTTCAAAAAATATTTATATAAGAATAATATTCTGTTTCTAAGTCAGTAAGTACATGACACAACATTTAACATTAAAAAATTACGTATACAAAATAAAAACTTACATTATGTTAACACTAAGTGAAAGGTCTAATCAGTTTAATTCGACGACTAAATGTACAAGCAGTTTGTTCAGTAATAGTTAAGATCTACAGGAAATACAGTTTACAGTTTGTTTTTAATAAGGAGACTATTAATAAATGTTTGATAAATTATTATAGAGTTAATGTAAACAGATTAAATCGGTATACATTTTTATACAATAACCTTGGACAAGATATCATAATTAAGAAACTAAATAAATTGTAGGGCACAAATTAACTAGAGAGAATCAAATCTCAACCTTGTTAAAGAAAATGGAAAGTGATTTTAGTTGTGTACGTAAAATATCAAGCCTAAGTTATTTTAAATATAAATATTACTCATAAATGGCGGCAATTGAACAAAAATTGCTCTCACTAATAACAAAATAAGTAACTTTTATAACGAAAACATATCTTGTAGAAGACGGACATTTCCCATTGTTTGTGTACACAAAATGTAACACACGATTTGACAACGTATCAACTGTCTTCTGTAATGTTAAAACATTTAACTTAAAAATAACCCGAAACCCAAAAATAGAATTGAACTTTCAAAAAAGTACGTATAAATATGTGTAAACTGTAAAAAAAACACATTTCACAAAATCACTTAATAAGAAATAATCAACCTGACCAAAAGGCAAATATAGCGATCTGCGGATCAGGTGGTAAACTGGTTTATTAGATTACTTTTACCTTTTCTCTAATCAAACACTAATTTGTCCCCCTAGAGGACATTCCCCATTGTTTGTGTACACAAAATATAACACACAACGTTTTGATATTATATAATATCAACTCTTGTCTACAATATTTAACCTAACAAAGAACCAACATATACAATAAAAATAACCAACCTAATCAAATATCAAACAGCCTAATCCAAATACTTGACCAGCGGATTATGTAAACAAACTGGTTTATTAGATTAAACAACTTTGTTACTCTTCCTCTAATCAAGCAATGAATTTTTGTTTTCTATTTTAGTTCTGTATAAAGGAAAACGAAACACTAATGGAGTCGTCACGGTGTCTGTCTGTCCTCTCCATCGTTCTGTCACAGCCGGTGGTTCTGGTAAGAGCAAACAATGGTTTTTCTTTAAAACAGGATGTGATTAGTTATTTGTTTTTGTCTTTCGATTATTTTTCAACATTTTAATACAATATTTAAGTTTTTTTTAACGTCCTGCTGTTTTGCACTTTAAGGCTAATGAAGACGGGACCTACAGTTTTACGTGGAATCGGAACCACAGCCAATGACGTCTGTTAAGAAACCATTTAGAAAATTATTCGGTATCAATGGGAATTGAACCCGGAACTTTTCCATTGATGGTTGCGATGACGATTGATAAAGCTTTCACGCCTTAACAACCACGGCCATCGTGACTTCATACAATATTTAAGTATACATCCCACTGGACGAAAGGAGTTAGAATATAAATGTGTTGACGTATCTTGTACGTAATATTGCGCTGGTTAACTGGTTGTTGTGCGTTAATTTGATTTGTTAAGTTTGTGTTCTTGTATACAAATGTTTAAATTTTGTTTCTATCTCTTATAATTGTGTTTTTTATGATAATCTTTGATTCTTACTTTCAAAACGTAATTTGTTAAATTTGTATACCCAAAAACAACTATTAGCAATATCACCAATACTTTAGTAATCTAACAACTTAGGCCTAAACTATTCAGTTTACAGTAGATACAAAATATTAAAATGTTTTTATTTAATATTTACGTTTAACCTAACATAATATTGGTAAATTTTAACATTCAACTAAAAAATATTCAATCATAATTATTATTTAAAATGTTTAATTAAATATCTACACACATATTACGTATTATTAAACTTTTACACAGATTGTCTAGCTTTTTACTTACACTATACAAAATACATTATTACTAATAACTTGTACATTTATTAAAAAAACATACCAAACACATACAATTGTATATTTACATAACAGTCATCAGAGTTGCTACATGTTTAATAAAACAAAACATATGTTTGAAATAATTTTAAATTTAGATTTAGGCCTATTTCAAAGTTGTTTGTGACGAGATTCTCTGGATGCCTTGTTCACTAAAATGCATCAAACTATAGAAATAAGATGGCATCGCCAATATCTTGTGAAATAAGAAGAGCTTAGTGGGTAAAGGCATTAACACGGAAAACTAAAGGTCTTGGGTTCAAATCCAGGCATTGGTCTACGATTTTCTATGTGTAATTTATTTAATTTAACGAATGTTGGGGAAGTGTATCGAATACAATAGTTACAACCTTTTTACAGTTATATACTTTATTGGTGTACCTATTACACATAATACAGTGTATTATTAATAATCAATAAGCTGTGTACATTATATAATTACCCCTTTAAAATAAATTAAGAAAATAACGTATTTTATAAAAACAACCACAAGATCAACAGACTATAGTCGATTTTATTTCAAAGTAACAGGGTAGTCATAGATACAATTTTCAAAGTATTCCGATATATGGTACGTTTTCTTTTTGAATCCGTGGTAAGGCGGTAGGAGGCTGGAAATAAGACAAACAGTGGTTGACTAGCTTCTATACTGACGGGATGTGACTAGTTTCTTTGGATTGAAATATTTAAAAAAAATAACTTTAGTACTTAAGAAAACAAAAAATATATCAAAATATATGAAAATGTATCGTAAAGTTCGTATAAGAAACGAAAATAAACCCTAATCTTTAAAACCTACATTAATATTGTGTCCAAATAAGTTAGTTATATACATTGGTTAGATAATGTTGCCTCAATTGGCAAGGATGAATAGGTGGCAAGTTGGGTACTGATTTAAAACGGAAAATAATTATAAGCCATGAAAAAATTAAGTAAAAAGAATTGTTGATCATTTTTAGTTAGAAGATAAAAATATATACAGTGGTTACGGTTCATTCCAAAAATGCGACCATTACTGCTTTTATTGTGATTACTTAATTCCCTTTTCAAGAAAAACCTTATACTTTGAAAACAGCCTATAATTTTATTAAGGGGTTTAGGCTACTATACAATTAAACCTGAATTCTAAAAATGGCATAGCATAAGATCATGATAAACTAAAATATGTTTCCTACCGGTAACTAACTATAATTAAAATATAAAATGCCTCGTAAGACACATTTAGAAATTTTACATGTGCGTTTAGTTTTACAGTTTGTACGAAAAGCTGCAATACTTTACATAAGTAAAATAGGCCTATTTACATAAATTTTATAATTATATGACAATTATTTTTCAATAACTTTATATCTTTACTGTACAGGTGATATCATATACTCTGTTACTGCAATACTGTAGCCATACTTGGTTTATCAATCAAAAAGTTGTAGACATATTCATGGTGTTTGAAAAAACGTTTCAAGAATTCAGGATATGACTTAGGGTAACTATTTTAGTAAAAGAAACTTGTATTTTATATTAAATGCAAAAATTATAATTTTATGTAGAAGTTAATCGTGGTTACTTAAAATCTAAAATAAACTAAAATCGTGTCATAATTAAATCTCGTGACATCTTGATAGTGTAGTATTCGGCCTCAACAAAATTAACAAAATAGAACCACTCGGTGTTTACCATGCAACACATTTTTTTTTGTTTAAGGCAACTTTATATACACTACCAATAACACCTTTTTAGAATAAGACAAACAAGATAAGATACATATCAAAATGTTCTATACGATATATAAATATTGTTTTATTAGATGTAATGTTGGAAACACATCACCACAATTACTTGAATATATAACTTAAAGATCTTAACTCATAACCAGATATTTGTGGTATGAGGGTGGCGGTAAAGCAAACAGTGGTTGACCAGCTTCAAAGCTGACAGCATATGACCAGTAGAGTTATCTGTACTTCGACTTTCAATTATTTTGCAACAGTTTACTGCAATATTTAAGGAAACCCTCAAAGGACTTCGTCGTAGCTCAGTTAGAATAGAAATACATTTACGTACGGTGCTCGTCATAGTGCGCTGGGTTAAAATATTTAAATACACACACTAAATTTTTACAATTTAATTTTACTTCATCGTAAAGACCTAAGGACACATCTAAGTGCATTGGGCCATTCATTGCTAACTAGGTTTAACACTTATTTTTACACAGTTAAGTATTACATAATTAGAAACATTATGTTCAAGAAAGACATGGTAATCTCGCATGAATAAAATATTTAAACCGAAAATATATTTAAAAGGATATTTAGCTGGCCTAATATTTTCTCCAGTATGATAGATCCAAAAATGGAAGTGTTATGCTAATGATGAACTAACCTGCATCAAAATAAATGTGTAAGTCAAAATCAATACTGGTTAGTATTAATTTAAACTAAATTACATAAATTAAGTAAACAAGGTGTTCAAGAGTGTAGATAAACTGCTGTTGTTGAGTCACTAACAACCACAGAAACCTAAGTCTAGATGTTTGTCTATGGTAAACATCATAAATAAACTAGCTAGAAGTTATAGCTACACTACAAGAGGAATGCACAATAATTCTCAATGAACAAATGGAATCCTGAAAGCAGTAGAAAGGGAACCTTTAACAGAGGAGCAACATTATTTTAACACTATTGGTGAACAACTTAAAAGTGAGTTAAAATAGGGTTTCTATACAAAGATTGCTCTATTCCATGAACAAATTTTAACAGTTTTTATATAAAAATTAATATTCCGTCATTATTGTTCTTATACATTTATGTTTTTATTATAAATATAATCTTTGTATGCTAAGTGTAAAACTTTTAATTTGGTATCATTGTAACATCGATTGTAATGTAACTATTAAATAATTGTGTAATATAATATATTGACATTTGTTATACAAATTGTATTTGTCTCCAACAAATAAAACAATTATTAATTGATTGAAACTAAGCAACATAGAATACACATACTAAAAACACTTGTCGTCAACTGAATGGAAGTTGGCCACAGAATAGGCTAGTTTGTTTAGATGCATGGCCTAACTCCACTTGATTTCACGTTCACCGTGCAGTATGGAGTGCCCATAAGCCATGTTATCCAAATGGCCGTCTCATTTATACTAACCTTCCAAAAAACATCAACTCCCAAGCAACGCTTGGACAGTTGACGCAACCCGCATGGCAATAAACGTGATGTTTCCAGTAATGGTAGTAGCATGACTTATCTCCCGTAAGACCTGTACTGCACGGTGGACGTGGAATTTAGTGTAGTTTAGGGGCGTGGCCTAACTAGTTTAGGTGCGTGATTTATCCATTCTTTCATTATGTTAGTGTAGTTAATTGAAACTTCGTGCATGTGCTTTAAATATACACTATTTCAAAATTATAAGTTCAAACAAACAAATTAGCTACACAATGTACATAACGCATAACATATATAGCCTACTATCACATTTTCTACTGTTCTGTTGCAAAATGTCTTAAATCATTATATAACGAGGAAGAAAGTCTTATCAACATCTAACACATAACAGACCAGATTTGTACTTAAGCGTTCACTGCTGCTGTAAACGAAGAAGTGTTTAAATGTAAATCACATCTACAACTCAACAAGTAAGTAATGATCTACAATTAACTTTGAAAAGAACAACTCAACGACAGGTTAAATAGACATGGATCTTTACATAAACAACAAACCATGGATTCAACAAAACCTTGGTGTCTTTTACCTTAATCAGTGAATTTGTGTCGTTAAAATATTTTAGCAGACAGAAGTACAGGGTTACGAACATTGTCGGAGAAAATAATTGGTACAGTTTTATCTCTAATTAATAATATAAAGATCCAATTTATAACATAAACATTTTTTTTACACGTTATTTATTAGCTGTTAATAAATTGTATTCAACTTGAGAATTTTACTGTCTATCTTTATTTTTTTAGGCACCAAACAAATCAAACCTTATTTAGTTTTTTCCTAAGTTACAGGGTTGTCTAGTATCTTTTTTTTTCTCAACTTTTAAAACATATAGCATCACATTTTATATTAATACAACTACTGTATTGCCGACACCTTTTACTGACACTACAACACATGTCTGTTGCTGTTGATTTTATAATGGATGAAAGTTTTTCTATTAACTTGGTAAGTGTGAAACAATCGTTGTTGACAACTTTATTTGCATGACAGCAGTTTGTATTACTTCAATTATTATCAAATGCTTGCAGTTCAGAAGTCATGAGAAAATCATTAAGTCGCCACAGGACTTAAGTCGAACTTGTACTGCCTCAAGTGAAATGTATTAAGTTTCTATTATTTTCTGCATAGCTAGTAGTCACATAAAATAATAAGTGCAAATGAAACGATACTTTTTTCAGTTCAGTGCGAAACAGTGGGAACACCGGACATGTTTTTAACAAATGTGATTTTTAAATTATTTAAATGTTTTGTGAACTTTGTGTTATGTGTTAAGTGTTCCATGACAACGGAGGATTTCCTCCAAACCACTTGATAATGGCTGAATAGCCGAAACGGCCGTCGTGTACATACGGCAAATTTGACTACTGACGACGGTAAGTTGTTCAAATTATATTGATACTTTTTTGTTAGCAACCGTACTTTTTTGTTGCTTATAAATTTGCTTCCTACGCATTAATTTATTCTTTCCTTCGTGGATTTTATTTTCCAAATTTGAATTTAAATGTGCATCTAAGAGTATTTAGAATAGGCCTAACAATTAAATGGCAAAGTGACGTCTTCTCTAATAGTGTAGAGATATGCTTAAAGAATTAACAAAGATCAAAGAGGTCAAACTTTCTTGACGCCAGGATAATTTCAAATTCAAGGCAACAAATAGAGGACAAGTAAGGAAAAGATCATTCAATTTGGTTGGCTCAGAACCAATCCATGAAGAAAAACTGAGATAAGTACAGGGAATGATGGTAGACAATTAAAGATCTTCCCAAAAGGACCTAATGAAGAGGAGCAGGTGATAGGTCTGGATTGGAAGGGCGTGAGGACATTGGTTGGTATTCTGGCAGGGCGTTGTGAACTAAATAGTTATTTAACAATTTTGGGCAAGAAGGATACACTTTGTCTCTTAGTAGAAAGGGTATTATCACATGAGTGTGGTTGAAGGCATTCTGCAGAAGAGAAAGCTCAAGGAGGAGAACCTTCCTGATCTCAAGGAGGTAGGTTCAGTAGGAAGTAGATAAGCTGGCGGGTAGGAAGGATCCTAGAAGCCTAACAAATGAAATAAATTTCTCGCCTCATTTATAGAAGAGAACAGAAACAGCTATATGGTTATTGGTTAGGTGTTCGGTATATTTAGATTTTTGTATGTCATTTGCTTTGGATGATGGGAGATGTTCTTCATGTTCAATTAATTTATGATAAAGTTTCCAGTGCATTAGCTGCAACATATTTTCATTTAAAAAGAAGTCGAGACGGCCAATAAATAGCCTTATTTGTTTGACAGTAAACTAAGGTACTATACATTAAGACTGTTGATTATATTGGGGAAAAAACCAAGTATCAGAATTGGTATCGGCACATCATAATTAATTTTGTATAGCGCCTTCATTTTTACAGATTTTAAAAACTAATTCAGCACCTATTGTTTAAATAAACTACAACCAACCTTTAACAAATGGACGATAGTTGTTTAACATATCATGTTTATTAAAAAACATATGTGTTTATCATATGTTTTTATATGATTATGTAAAAAACAAGTACTTATAGCAAAATATTTTTTTTTAACAGCTTCAAAAACTATATGGCATGTCACCAATATCTTTTTCAAAGGTCGTCTTATGTGTGATTAGCAGATTAAGTAAAATAATAAGGATTACAGTTACACCAAAACATTTCTATTTAACATTATATTGAGTGAAACTATTCAATCGAAGAAATAGAATCTGATAATGAAGTACAAGGAGGAAGTTCACATCTATGTTTATAACAATTAGACTTGCTTGAGTGTTTTGAAGGTATCTCTTCGATTCTTTCTAAATCGTGAGCAGCACCAGCCGAGTTCTGTTTGAACAGTCTAGCTCCCGAGGAAGGTATTGCTTTTGTACTTTCCGAAGTCACGTCCTCTCGATCAACACTGTACTGCCGTTTTAGAAACCTCGAAGCGTTGCCACTTCTGTGCTGCGGATGTTTCGAATCACTTGGGGAAAGACAACGGTAGTGGTTGTAAGGTGTACTCAGATCGTTTTCGTCCAAAAAACCTCTTCTATGATTTCCTGTCATGTTTAAATTCTGTACACTTTTAGAAGGATTTATAAACGATACACCCAACAGGTCGACGTTTGCATCAGAGGTTGAGAACGGCGTCGAAAGGCCAGAACGTAAAGCTGAAGACATTCTTTGTTCAGTCGAACTACTTTTTACTACGCACGGTTCAGGCGAATACTTCATTACCGCGACATGCCCTTCTTGTAGTTTATTGTCATCTGTGTGGTGAATTGTGACATGACTTTGGTCGAAGGTCATTTGTCGTTTAGTACCCCATCGCCTACGAGTTTCTGAGTTTTCTTGGGATTTATTGTTTTCTATCCTTTCCTGTTCCAAGTTTAATAAACCAGGATCAAGTGACATTTGTGTAATAGGTCCAGTGGGTCGCACTCGAGTCATAGATGGACATGATAGTGGAATGTCTATGGAGAGTTCGAAAGAACTGCTGTCTTCAGAACGGAAGCGTAGAGGTGTTCGTCCACCTGAGGGTGTTTCTGCGATGCCAGTTCTGCCATAGAGTATTAATCGTTCATCCAACCTAAAATTATTTGCAATTTTATTCATATTATCTAAATAAAAACAAAATACAGAAAATGTAAATTTTTGAAGTACACTACAGGTGATTTAACCGTTAAGATGTGTGGTTCTAAAATACACTAAACCTTTTTGTAAAACTTAAAATCAGTTTAATTTTATTTTTGAAAAATGTATTTAATTTTTCAATTTACAAAACACCCGACTTAAAAAGTCTTATGTTGATTTAGATTGAGCAACTAAATTTCAAACAGTTTTATTCCTGGACATCTTTATAAGGTATGGACTTTAAATTTTGAAAATTTGTTGTTTGATCACTTTTAAAGATTTTTAATATTTTCCAATGCGACATCTTCAAAATGTAATTAAGATTACACTAGGACCAAAATAGAGTGCTCTTCACATGTGGGGATGTGCTTTCCATTGGGAATCCCCAAATATATATAAAAAAATTAGTAATTTTAATTATTTTAAAATTGAACTTACCCATGACTTTCTCTGATTGCATGAAAAAGATTCGACCACAGTTAAAGAAGTAACAGTAATTAAATTTACTCTAATTTTTATGATAAAACAAAAAAATATGTTTACATTTGTTATATTGGAATGGTTAATTACAACCATTTCCATAAATTAAAACTAACATCTAAAAACACAACATGAATACGATACACCCAAAGAAAAAGGTTCCAAAACATTGAAAATAAAATACCTTTATGGAATAATGAAATCATTCAAAATCACTTATGTTTAGGAATGAATTATTATTATTATTATTTAATGTTGACTTAATATACTGTCAGTAGCCTACTGTATAAGAACTAGACACAATTGGGAAAGTCCCAAGTTACATGTTCTGTTTTCCTAAATAGCTAAAACAAGTTGGTAATGTGTGTCAAATATTTGCTTTGAAAAGAGGAATAAAATATCTCTCAATCATGGTAGACACCATAGAAGTAATTCTATTGCAAGTTTTTGAGTTAGCTCCACTAACATGCCAATATGTGTGATAAAGTTCATGCTCGAATTTTAAAGATAAACTGTAGTAATATACAAAAAATTATCTATGAACATCTAGAACATCTCTTTTAATCAGAAATTAGAAATTTGCATTATTACTTAAAGATTTTAAAAATATGGTTAAGAAAGTTCAGCACCTGTAGTAGGTATAACAATTCAAAATGATGTTGAGAAATAAATCTGTACAAAATAAAATTAATTTAGGAATTCCATTTAAATCAAAAGAAACACTGGCGCGACACCTAGCGGTAGATTTCTACAACGTATATTAAACTATGAAATGGCCAAGATTTTCACCATTTCCAGTCACACAAAAACGTAAATCCAACAATTCACAAATTATAAGTCGTTATATCATCCATATTAAAAATAACCGTAAAAAACCTGAGTTATCTATAGGCCTAACAATAAATAGGTCTGAAGCAAAGACAAGAGATAAATAGAATTCAATCGAAATAAGACGAGAATATCACAATACCTTTTATAGGCCGTGAACAGAAACAGCGATAGAATTTCATTAACTATGAAAATACCAGTCAAGTACGAATGGAATAAATATGGCCTATGGATATATTACATATGTATACACATTTTATCTCACTTAAAATATGACCGAGGATATTAAAATATTACAGAAATAGTCTAAAAAAAAAAATAAATAAAATAATAAAAGTCTGAAGAGAACGTTTTAGTACGGTACCATAAAAATAGACATTGAAATTGGAACATGATTCTGATGGCTTAGGCCAACGTATGATTGGAATCTTAAATAATATTAGAAGTCATGCTATGTATGTTA
>JAGFPH010000254.1:509094-549514 GCA_018207615.1 Philaenus spumarius | reverse complement strand
TAAGGAGCCATAAATAGCCCTTAATTATTATTTGGATTTATAATATGATATGTGTACCAATTTAATCTCTTTGCTACATTAATAGTTTCATTAAATAAGATTGATATAAATCAAGAAAAGGATTTATTTCTTTTTATAAAATTTGTTCATACAAAATTTTATATGAATATTAATAAATAATTCCATTATTGTAATCAATTGCTGCTTTATTTCTCTGTATAATTGTTTTCAATGATTATTGTTATTGCTAAGACATTTTACTATTCTTTACGAAAGAGCACCATAATGTGTAGTTTATAAATTTTAATATTTTGAATAAAATATTGATATTAAAGAATTAATGTATATTTCATAGGTTAAGTGCTGAAATTGTCCTCTGTAATTTTTCATCAAACATAGAAGATAACCCGTAGGCAAGTAGGCCTATTTGTTAATGAACATCTAAATTATGAATTTGAAAATATCAAAATTTCTTAAATATATTTGATTAAGAAAACATTTTTAGTTAAATAAATTGAAAACAAGATTCCATCATAATGACATTTATTTTCTTCAGAGTATACATAGGAGTTTCCATCAAAATGTACAGTTGTATGTGTTTAATGTTGTTTAGTGAGAAGTGGTCTTCCTGTGGATGTATTTGTAGGGGGGAGTACCACAGGGTTTAGTTCTTGGTCCTTTATTATTTATCATTTATATAAATTAAATATACTGAACGATTTGAAGTTTCATTTATATGCTGATGATTTGCAAGTGTATAATTACTTTTATATCTCTGAGATGGCTGAGAGTAGGGTATAAACAAAATAAATATTGACTTTAATGCTATCGATGATTTGGCTATTGGGCAAGGACTGACGTTAAATCAAAGTAAAACTAAATCTATATGTACCGGTATATGTTGTAAAAGATTCACAAATAAAATCGATTTAAATAATGGGCCAAAACTTACAATAAAAGGCAATGCTTAGCCTTATTGTTGTAAAGTAAAAAATCCTGCACTAACAACAAACAATACCCTAAGCTGGACAGATAATGTTAATGATACGTGCAATAAAGTATGTGCTGGCATGCACACTCTAAAGAAGGTAAACGATTGCTTGCCGTTTAATGTTCGAGGGCAGCTGGTGAAAACATAAATTTTTCCATATTTTAACTATTCTGATACTGCTACCAATGAATTGTGGAATTAGCTAGAAAAACTTCAGTGAGCATAAAATTATTGTTTAAGGTTAATTTTTTACTTAAACCGTGATGACCATGGCACAAAATATTACAAACAAATTTCAATTCTACAATATATTTTTTTCAGCAATTATATTTTGTAGTTATTGCACGCTATTTTTGTTCACTAGATTGCACATCTGACAGAAAGGTTTGTCTTTAAATCAAATACAAATGCTACCGACACGCGAAGAGGAGCTTCATTATTACTTATACCCAGGCACAGAACTGAGATGTTTAATAAATCATTCCCTGTGAAAGTATGTAGGCTTTGTAATTATTCATTGCCATAGAGTTTGAAATGCATCAATGATCATGTTCAGTGGCTTTGGGTAGTTTGTTTTGTGATTGTTTGGGTACTTTCGTTTGCTCAGTTGGTTTTTGGGTGTTCTTGAATTTGTGTGCTTATTAATATATTTATTTTCTTCTGTATAGTATAATTTACTTGCAGTTATATTTACTTTGAAAATAAGTGTGTAAATATTTAGTTTTCCCAGTTTTGTACACTATGTTTTAGCTGTGATTATTATTTTCTAGTAGGCCTATGTTTATTAAATTTTGTTAACAGTGTTAATTTTGAAGTATTTATTTATTTTTGTATTACGTTGCTTGAGGTTAATCAGAAGAGAGAGGATAATAGTCCTGAGTTTGCCTAAAAATTTAGATATTTTATTATTTTTATTATTATATGGCTACAATTGAAACTAATACTATTATTTGCAAAAACATAGGTGATTACAAGAAATTGATAGCTCCATTTTTGCTTCTTTCTGATGAAGTAACATTCATTCAGCCTCCTCAAGGTTGATTCATTTACTCAAGTCCTTAAAAAACCAATCATTATTTAAATGTTTAACTCACATAATTTGTTTAAGCATCCACCTTATTAAAAATATAATAAAGTATTTATAGTTACCCCACAGGAGGTGGTGAAGGCAGTTCTTTTTCAAAACCTTTCTTCCCTAAAAGCCAATAAGTCGTCATTTTACCCTTTCCTTTTAATTCGGTTTCACCTCTGTATTCTATCTGATAATCCCCAGCTTCATCAAGCTTCTCTTTAGTGGCAGACGAGATGTGGATACGCCATGCTGAGCCTTTAGTAGTAAATATAAAAGGATTAGTTCGTAATATTACAATGAAATAATAATTCTAACAGAGAACGCATTAAAAACAATTCCTAAAGGCCTCGACATTTCTTGTTAATTTTCTCTAGAATTTGTGCAAAAAAGTTAGCTATGAAAGTGAAAGAGTCTTGAAATTAGCAAACTCATATTGACTAGACAAGAAAAACTTGTTTTCACCTTCGTTTTTGATAGTAGAGGTTTTGTGTACTCCTTGTTCACAGGTAGACGGAAGTTATTAAAATTTTGATGTTTAAACTCTACTATTTTAGTACTCCAGTGTCATGAGAAGGCAGAATAATTATATTTATTTTGTTGGTGTTATACCATTTTCAAATGTGATGATTTAACTAAGTTGGCAACTAAAAAACAGCTGATTTTAGGATATTTTTTTTTTAAATGAAACTGTTTAGTTAAATAAAGCCGTAAGTTTTGTTTAAAAAGGTGCCTTTATTTAATTAATTATTTAACTAAATTAATTATGAATGATACCATAAAATCTTTATTAAAACCAAAGTTTGGTAGGATAGTGGTAAGATTCACTTACTACCTACATCCAAATAATAAATACATTTGTAAAAAATGTTACAAGGCTTTATTAAAATTGCTAAGGTAACAAAAGATGACTTATTCACAGATCTTATTAATTTTGTACCACAAAATGTATATGAATTTATCGAAAAATGTACAATATATGAAGATGCAATTAGTAATAATGCAAATGACATTTTTATATAAATCCTAAAAACGTATTTGCAACCCATAATTTGGCTAGACCTATACATATAATCACCAGCCTAGCCTACTGAATCTGTTTTTATTCTGTTTTTCCTGTTTTTATGATATATATGAAAAGGGTCAAATAAATAAATTTTCATTTCATCTACAAATAGTGTTGCAACTATTAAATAGGGTTTGTTCCAAGCAATATCTCTCATGATAAAATAAGAGATAATTATAGTATATGTTTTCATCTATCGATTGTTTCACCACTTATCTGACATTTGTTAGAAATAAGTTTTGTTTAGAAATATTTATTTCATTCCCTGACTACTATGTAGGCTACAGATACTTACAAAATAAGAACAATAATAACAAACTAAAGTACAAAATAAAATAACAACCTGTAACATAAAATAAAACTTAACTTTAAAAAAAAACAAACAAAAAAACAGAACTGCTATGTATTTTTGTGATATTCTAACCCATGTTTAGATTCAGAATCCTTTGAATGCCTAATATAATGATTGAGCCATTCTTATTTGAAACAATTATTCCTAGGCCTATGAATAATTTAAAAAAATAATTGTTTTCAAAATATGTTCGTTTGTCAAATACATTTCACAAATAACCATTTGCTTTACAGTGTATTTGTGTTCATTTTATGATTTTGTATCAAAACTCTTTTGGTGAGACTGCACTGTCTGTCTGTAAGTCACATTACAATAATTTTTAAAACTGTAGTTGTGCAATTTTTCATAGTAATATAAAACTTACCTGCCTGCATCTACTTCACGAATAAAAAAGGAAAAATATTTGTATCTTTTTGTTATTAAAGAGCCTAGTGAATGTATGCCTAAATAGATTTTATTTTAAGTACCGTATGTGTTAACAATAAATATGATTGTTAATGTATACCTGCATCAAACTCGCATTTAATACAGAGTTTTTTTATTAACATGTACCGTAGTTTAATTTATGTATACTATTCGTTAGTAAACAAAAGTATTTGTGGTAAGTAGGCCTCCTCTTTGTTCAATTTCTCATACAAAATTCTGATGTAGTGTAGGACTACTGTTAGTTTTAACTTTAAAATATATAGGCAAAGGAAAAATGCAGTAAAATATCTGACATGGAGGTAATTTAAATTGGCTATTTTAATGAACAAAGCTGTGTCTTTAAAAGATTAAAAAGCAGAGGAGGTAGCAAAAACCGCAAACATGGAACAATCGGACATTTATATTTGGCCTATACTCATTATTAAGCATAAGATAGGTGTAGTAATAGTTGGGTCCACTCTGACTGGACAAAGCAGCCTGGTGTGCTGCAATGACATTGTTTGATTCATGCGCTAAAAGTTTTAAAATTTGATTAAGCCCAGTTTATCTCATCTACTCTATAAAAAATGCTTATACAAAAAGAAAATGTTTGCTGTAAAACTCCTTATAATTCATTGTTCCTGTTATATGCTATTCAGTGCTCTGATATAATCCTTTTATTTTGTTTTTGAAGTAAAGGTAACCCTCATTACAGGATTCCTACTGAGGGTGGGTACCTAAATTCTTCCCTTTGTATTTTTAATTTATTACTTTGTTTAAGATACTTTGTTCTTATGTTTATGTTTAATGCATGTATTATATTTTACAAGGTTTGTAAAAAGGAAGAATAAATTATTTTCAATTTAAAAAAAGGTTAAAATCTTCAGAGAGAGCCTAGGCAGTCATTTGTTTGGAAACATTCCAAGAGAATCTACCTTTGCAGCAAAGGTTAGAATTGGGCATTACCTATACCACGTTTACCTAAAAGCTTCTCTATTGTTTGAGAACTGCCAGATATAGCCTACTCTGAAGTACATTATCTTGTCTAATAACATCTGGTCAGAGATAAACCCTAAGTAATAAAAACATTGCTTGGAGAAAATTGGGGTTCTAAACAAGACTCAGTCGAAGTTCAATGGACTATCTCACCATAAAAGTTTATTGCAATGCTAGAAAGAAAATGAAAACTCAACAATACAATCTTTATATATAACAAATTTAAACTTATGATGATCAGTTTCATTATCACAAAAATGTATTACTAAATGTACAGTACTTGAATTTAAATCTAGTGAAGTCAAGCTAAGAATTTTTAAAAATTAATGGAAAGCATGAAAACACCCAATCTTTTAGTATTATGGTTTAAGGAAATCGTTTATTGTTTTCTACATAAAAAGATTGCATATTTGCTGAACTAACCTGATGACTCCATTCTGGAAGCTGTGTTCACAGTGTCACCAAAGAGACAGTATCGTGGCATTGTTAGCCCTACGACTCCGGCACAGCACGGACCTGTAGACAAAATAAATACAATTACTTCAATTCATTTGAGTAACGAACTTAAGTCATTCAATTGTTGTTCAAAAGATTGAGAGCTTTTCCTTCAGTCATTACAGCTGCTGCGATATTATTTTATATCATCATCAAATGGCAACCCAATCACACACACAAAACTCTAAACATGTTAAACAAAAACCAACATAAATTAATAGAGTTGGATCCATACAGAGGTGTCCAAAGCACAGATCCCCAAAAAATAGCAGAACTCCCTCCAATCAAAAACCTACCTTCCCTGGCACCGGCAGAAGGTCATTTATAACAATCTCTCAGTCGCAGAACGCAACCATTTCAAACATTAGCGAGAATTAGCATATATTTGCATAATCGATAATTTAGTCCACTTAATCATCCAATCGTAATAAAATGGTGCCAGACCATTGGAAAGGAAATGATTTAAAATTTAATTTTTGTATTTACAACTTTTTCGTAAAACGTATATTTACATACGTAATCATCATTTTAAAATATGCATATCGGGCTACAGCTAATTCCGCACGCGAATCTGCATACAATTGTACTGTTATTTCCCACTTCTTCAACGTTCAAGCCCACCTGCTGAAGTATTTATATCGAGATTATGAAGCTACCATTGGATTTGTCAAGATTTTATCTTTCTAATGGTACCTTCCAATCAGATGTCACTATTTTACAGGATTTATTCAAACAATTTCTGTAAACCCTTGCGATTGGACAGTTTTTCAACCAATGAAACAGCCTATTTGTCAACCGATATAACGCCTACTATACGGTATATCAAATGTTTTGACAGATTGCTTTACACCATTTTGTAGAGAAAAGACTGACCTTTCTAACGCTGGGAATTGAACTAGAAATAACCAGTTTTTTGTTTGTCTAGACGACAATGAAAAGTACATAATTAGGACATTCTAGTAAGACTGTCTGGCGCATGGGTTCCCACGGTATTCAAGAGACCCTTCCTGCCCGTAGTATATAGGCAGGGAAGTTTTATTAGATTGATGTCATTTTGTTATTCAAATAAAGATAACTCAAACACTTTTGTGAACTAAGGAAACACAAGTATACCATTCTTTTCTTTGATTTATCCTCTACACTTTGTTATAATAATATATCTTTTTTAGGCAAAGCATATATATTAAGTAAATTAAGTTTCAATTTAGACCTAGTTTTGTTAGCAGTCGTGTATTTGGAACATAAAAACTTTTTTTTTTCAAAATAAGAAATTTGAATTGATAAATGTTTTTATACAGTTCTATTTAAAACTAAATTACAAAACTTTTTACGCTTATGAAAAAAAAATACAAAAAAATGTTTACTACTTGTTATGTAGGCCTAAAGTTGAACTTTTTCCTTTCGTTACTGAACATTTTTCGTTTCTTGAGCTAATAACTTTTATAATTTCAAAAGAAACTATTTTTTAGTGTCATATTTGAATTCTTTGAAGTTTCTTCTACAAAAAAGCTACTGTACACTTTTGGATTGGGGTTCATTTACTATTTTGTGCGAATTTTTAAAAATATGCTTGCAAAACGCTAAAAACGGGCTGGCCAATTTTAGCTTTAACACTGCCAGTTGTAGGGCAGTGTTTGTAATAATCCAAATTTTGCAAACTTTTCAAACATTTCTGGGAAATGTGGAATACCGGTATGGTAATTCAGTTAAAAATTCAGACTTCAAAAGACTGGCAAATATATTTTTTACATAAATCTCAGTGTTTTTAATTAATTCTACAGGATTGCAGATTATTAGTTAAACATGTAATGAAAACAGGACCAAATATTATAATGTAGTTACAATAATTGTTACACTTGCCAAGCTATTAATTCAGTCATAAAGATTTGCAATTGCTCTATTTTTTACTAATAGCTTGATACGGTAAAAGTTCCATCAAAGTTGGTTATAATAAAATTAATTCTTATAAAACTTATCTTAAAATCCTTAAAATACAACCTAAAAATTCTCAATTGTAACCTGTGCTATGGTCATCCTGGGGTCCCCTTAAAACATGTAAGAGTTACATAGTGTTCTTTGTAGATGGCTAGCGGATATATCCGCTACTTTAGATAGTGCTGCTTCCGAATGCTGTATAAATTAGGAATAATGTTTTCACCGTTAAATCATTACGTTAAAATTACCTAAACAATGTAAGTTTTAGATATATATAAACTAAAACAATAGTTTTCAAGCAAAACACAGTTTTAACCCCTTGCCATTAAACTTCCATCCATATGAGGGATTAGAGCGCCAATCGAAAAGGGTCAATATGCTATTGTTAAACCTAACTACTTTTAAAGGCAAAAAAAATATCAAACAAATTTTTTTGTACATTTCACTTTCCAGTAGTATTCCTACATAAAAAAAGGTAATACATCGAAATAATAATAAAAGCTAAAGTTTTTACACAAATAGAAAATATTTTAAAAATAATAATCATCACTTTTAATGTACAAAATAAACTGTTTAGAATATTATATTCTACACATTTCTGTTTAGAATAGAAAATAATAAGTAAATAGTGATAACATATACACAATCAACTCAATCAAGAATACTCCCCAAAGGCGTAGAAACTACACAAGCTCTGAAAACTATTCAGAAAAATCTCAAAACTAATAGGTATCCTTAAGCTGTTTTAAAGAGGACACAATCTTCGATAGTTTTCACAATTTCTGGTAATAAGTTCCAAAGCCTACACGAGGTTACTGTCAATGATTTTTTTAAATATCTCGGTTCTGTGCCTAGTTATAAGTAATAATGATCCTCCTCGTGCTATGTCAGTAGAATTTATATACATATATATATATATTTTTTAAATTTAAAGCCATACCTGTGTGAATTCCAATCCTCAAACGTAAAGGCGTGTAAGGTAAATGACGTATTTTAAAACGACCACTTTGATACAACAGGTCTAACGCCATGGTGGCTACTTGGTTGGCATGATCAGAAATCCTCACTGGGAGACCTCCAACAACCATGTATGCATCTCCTATAGTCTCTACCTGGATCAATATATACAGGAAATATTAGCAATCTGAGATAAATGAAGGCAATTGTCAGATATGAGTATTTAGGAAGACAAAACAGAACTTCTATCTGCCTGCATTGTAAGACTGGTCTTGTAACACAATTGATTATGCAATACAAGCAAACATGATCATGGGCGCCCTACCTATGCGCAGAAGGGGGCATCCCCCCCTTCTCCCGGGGAAAAGAAAATATGTATATTATTAATTATAGTCAGGTATTTTTCTTTAAATAAATAGCACTGAAATATGTTTTAAATGTTATGTGCCATTTGATTTTACATATTATACAGTAAGACCTCGATAATCCGGCAGACCCGATAGTTCGGCATCCATCATCTTAAAAATTGAGACTCATTATAAATTTCAGTTTTTGTAATTATTGAGTGATTTAGGCCCGGTCTAAACGTTCTATTGGCTCCGCATCCGTCAAAAACAGTGTGTAAAAATCTACTTCTCAATAAATTGTCCAAAACAAACATTTCTTCTAAAAATTGAACCGATTCAAAACAATGTGCCCTCGTTATCCTTTAAAAACGTTCTCAGTTAAAGGGACCGTTTAACACTTTTGTTGCTGAAAATATTTTGTTGAACATATTCCACTTAATGAAGATTATTTGAATAAATTGAAGTCTTTAGAAAAAGATGCACTAAATTTCTTGTAAATAGAGTTAAAACCGCTTTGCACGGTTTGGAAGTAAAATAATTTGTGACAGGCTGGAGTAAAAATAGTAAACCCCCCCCACGTACTGACTAACGGAAGCCAACAACAAAGGGAAATGGAGCCATCCCTACATGAGGCCCATCAGTTAGCGGCAATTTCTTTACGCAGTTATTGTTACCTAGTTTCTATTAGCCCAGTCAATAAAGGGAAAAAATAGGCCTTAGTGGGAAGTAATTAGTGAAAAGCTGAAATTTTGTCAGATGTTACAATAGTATAAGAGGAGTATTTACACAAAAGTCCCCGCCCCTCCCCCTCTTGCTTCCCCTCTACCCCCCTTAAAGTTCACTTTTGAAAGATTTTTTATTTTTCAATATTTAAGAGATAAAAAGCGATAGAGTAATTTTTATTTCGTTATTGTAATCCTTATAATATTCTCTATCAAAAATGTTCTTTGCGTTTAAGCTATAAAACAATTATTTACCGTGTGTTTTTAAATTTAATGTTAAAATTTTAACTTTTCTATTACAATAATTAAATGTTTAGCTATTTTTTTAATAGCTTTTTTGAAAAAAATGGCTCAAATAAAACTTTTAGGGTATTTTGCAATCTTTATATTGATATAAGTTTTATAAATGTTAAGTGCAGACAGTTGACTTAATCGGCCTGGCAAAGGGAGATGGCGCGGCGTGGAGCGTACGAGTCCTCGAGGGCCGGATCAGCCCATTGGCATATCAGCGGTCAATCTGCAGTAGAGGCCTATTGTTTGGACTTTTATTTGTATAGCTGGTCTAATTATAGGTATTACAATGGTTAAATAGACGTAAACATTTATTTTATTTTTTCATTATTTATTTATTTTCTGGTATTTATTATTGCAGTGATAAACACACAATATGATTTCTTTTAGCCAAGCCAATAAAGGGGAAAAATAGGCCTTATTGGATATAATTAGTGAAAAGCTGAAATTTTGTTTATAAAATTGTTAATGTTCTTTATATTAGGAGAGCTAGTTTTAGTTTGGGGGATTATTTTTAACCCTAAATTATTAAGACCGTGCCATTATCCACCACCTATGGACCCGCCGCTCCGTGTCCCGTACTGGCTAAAGCCGGCACCGACAGGTGTCAAGCAGCAGAACATGTTTTGTTTACTGTCAAAACACCATCATGGACCATCCATTCAACACTCAAATTGCTATTTACAAAATCTTAAAATTGTCTGGGATATATACAATACTGGCACATAAAAGTAGAGAGTTTCAGTTTTATATAAGGCCGGCCACACACAGAATCAGACTCGGTCAGTCACGTTTAGTCAGTTTAAATAATAGCAACTAAAACGGAGGGTTTAGCATGGGTGGTTATGGGGTCGCCACACACTGCATCGAACGAGACGAACAGACACAAACAGACGTCTAAATATGTGTTTTCCTTGACTGACGCAGCTCCCTCAAAAGACACCTTTAGTCAAAAGCTATCAGACAGTGTCCGTCAGAGCCACCTGCGCAAACCCCTCCTTGCCACTTGATTTTCTCAAATTCGTGTTTTGTTTTTTAATCTTATCCTGGTTTTTTTCAAAGATGTATTCGAACGTTTCGACTTTCATTCGACAGTAGTTTTCGATTTTTTGGGATGGTTCTGAATTCCTTAATACAGTCTACGAGGTTCCTCTTCTCGTTTATAGGGTGTACCCAAAGATCTCTGTTATTAGTGCCTTTTCAAACAAATTATTCAAGTTCCACATCATAATTATAGCTTCCTCTTCCTTCTCTTCAAAGTACGTTTCAAAGTTAGGTTAAAAACTTTCAATAAGTACTAAATGCACACAATACAACAATCTGGTGGAGAGACGAACTGAAAATGGAGGGAGGCAATGACGCCCAGTGACTAAAACCCCCACACACAGGATCAGTCAATAACAGACAAACAGACAGAAAAGACTAAAGGCGTCTTTGACTATGACTGACCGTGTCTGATTCTGTGTGTGGCCGGCCTAAGACAGTGGAAACATTCTTGCTACTGTTTTATTCCAATCCAGTTTAGTCTTGATCATCAATTATTTCATCTACATTATTAGGACTGTTATCACATTAAAACCTTAAAACAATTAAGTTCTACTTTCGGACACCCACAATATTTAATACAAGATGTCGTACAGCTGCAAGACACGAGGTGCAGAAGGTCATCAGTTACAAAAGACTTAGTAGTGTTGGTGTTAAAGCTTTCCTGTAACCTCCATTTTCTTTCATCTTTTCCATCTTCCAACTCTAAAACTGTAGCATCCAATCTGTTACCAAGCAATGTCCCTTGAAAATAAACCCTGAACAAATGCTGATGAAGGGGGGATGCTTTGCAAGGTCAAAATTTGACCTTAGATTAGATTTTTTTGCAATTTTTGCAAGTAACGAGCTTCATTGAAGTTCATGTGCTTTTTCTGTTAAGATAAAATTTTCCCCGTTTGTTTTCAGTTCTTTGGAATCATCTTGACGTAGAAACACCGATGCTTGTGTTTGAGCTTCTTCTGACTTTTGTAAAATGTCCCAAGATTTTATTTTTCCCAGAAAAAAGAAAGAAGTTGTTGTGTCACAACCTGTTATGGCATAAGCAAGCAGATTAAGCTTCCTTTTGTCGTTCAACTTATGGATGATTTTGGAAATCCTGTAATACACTTTTCGTCCAGTTACTGGTTTTCAAAAGTAGATTGTTTGGTTCTCAGGCCCAAGCGCTACCAACAGTATTAATAAATTGGTGTATTAATAAATTGACAGTAAACAAAACAGGTTCTGCTGCTTGACACTTGCTGGTTTTAGCCAGTCCAATAATGGTGGGTCCATATTTGATGGAGAATGGAACAGTCCTAATAACTTAGGAGTAGGAATAATCCCCCGAATCAAAACTGGCTCTCCTAATATAAAGAAAATTAACAATTTTATAAACAAAATGTCAGATTTTCACTAATTATATCCAACAAAGGCCTATATTTTCCCTTTATTGGCTTGGCTAAAAGAAATCATATTGTGTGTTTATCACTGCAATAATAAATACCAGAAAATAAATAAATAATAAAAACATAAAATAAATATTTACGTCTATTTTACCATTGTAATACCCATAATTAGACCAGCTATACAAATAAAAGTCCAAACAATAGGCCTTTACTGCAGATTGACCGCTGATATGCCAACAGGCTGATCCGGCCCGCGAGGACTCGTACGCCCCGCACCATGCCATCTCCCTTTGCCAGGCCGATTAAGTCAACTGTCTGCACTTAACATTTATAAAACTTATATCAATATAAAGATTGTAAAATACCCTAAAAGTTTTATTTGAGCCATTTTTTCATAACTTGTCTCATATTAATAAAAAATAGCTAAACATGTAATTATTGTAATAGAAAAGTTAAAATTTTAACATTAAATTTAAAAATACACGGTAAATAATTGTTTTATAGCTTAAACGCAAAGAACATTATTGATATAGAATATTATAAGGATTACAATAACGAAATAAAAATTACTCTATCGCTTTTTATCTCTTAGATATTGACAAAATAAAAAATCTTTCAAAAGTGAACTTTAAGGGGGGTAGGGGGGAAGCAAGAGGGGGAGGGGCGGGGACTTTTCAGAAAATATTCCTTATATAATCAACCACTTATATATCAGCTTTTCACTAATTACCCACTCAACCAGTCAGTTCCCACTCAAACCCTTTATTGACTGGACTATATGTGTAATTTACGTGTCCACTCTATATATACTTGTGTGTTGTAACAACTCTTTAGCAACCCAATAATAATAATATATATGTATATATAATACATGTGCGTTTATTTATAGTTTATTCCCTGTTCAAACCATTTTAAAGGAATACCTCGATAATGCGGCATATTCTATAATCCGGCATCACCGGATCCCTGAGCATGTCGGATTATCGAGGTCTTAGTTACTTATCTTATTTTTTTAAGAGTTCAAGCATGTCCTGCTGGGTCACTACTTGGTGCGGCCTCTTGGATTGTTATAGGTCTTTGTGTATGCACTGACAGTGTAAAGGTACAGACTCAATGCTGCGTGGGTTAATATCTCACCTGAACAGCGAAATTGGCTTCCCAAACTTTATAAAAGTGTTCTTGGAGAGGTCAAAAATATCCCTGGACTCCTTTTGCCGAAGTTGAAGATCCTTAACACGTTGACTGCTACGCAAAATTTGTATTTCCTATGCTAGGAGCTGACCTTTTATTTTTTATATTTATAGTCTAAATGAGTAAAAGTTACTTTATTTTTTATTTTTGAACCTTTCTACGTAATAATCACTAATATTTTAAAATGGTCACACATGTGCATTGTGCATTGAAAATACTCCCAATACGGAGGTTGGCACGCAATGCATTGTGTATTGAAAAATACTCCCAATATGGGGGTTGGCATGCAATGCACTGTGCGTCGGCCGCTTCTCACAGTGTTCAGTGTCAAGCTCACATGTGACATGTGCGTCCTTTGCAGTGAACGTGTTAAGCCCCATACCCTGGTATAGCCCATGAACATGATAAAATTTTAGCGTTCAGTATTCATGATATTGATTCATTTCTGTAATTAATTGAAATAGCAGATTGTTGTACTTGGACATAAGAATTTTTAATCAACTTTACCAATAGGCCTACAAGGAATTAATGCCATTATTTGGTCTGAATAAAAAAGGTATTTTAAAAACAAAATTTGAAAAAGACAAATCAATGTATTACTTGGTTAGGTGGAAGAAATTATGCGATGAAATTTAAATATTCAAGCGAAAGGCTAATTTTGCTAAATCAGTTTTAAAGGTTTACTAGTTAATTAGTTATTAGTTAGTAGTTACCTAGTTAGTTACAGTAATAAAATAAGTTCTTTCCACTTTAAACGTGTTTAACTGTTGTAAACAACGAAGTACAGTATAATAGAACAAATTTCCCTACTATGATTTCAAATAGGTCTAAGAATTTATTTGATCAAATCAATGATAATTTACTGTTTTGTGGCTTTTCAGTCATCTTTAAATCTAGATGTTTCGGAATATCTGAAGTTTTATTAATAAAAGAACAAAAGGTACATTCTCAAAATATTGCAATAATGGTTTTTATTCTCGATTTTATCAGTAATTAAGAGAAGTAAGTGCATTTAGTTTAGCTCCCGGTTATCTCTTTTTAAATGAACTTAACATAGTCATATTAGCATTTACAAGCATTTAACACTTGTACAGTTTTATTGTGTTATTGCTATTCATTTGATGTATTACATAATTCTTAGTAGTGGTAGCTCGTAGCTAGAAGTTTCAATCCCGGACCATTTTACGGACCCTTCAATTCCGCGATTAGCTAAGTCCCAAGATTTTCGGTACCGGTATTGATAATTAGATTAAAAAACACGAAATTCATAGATTTTCTCATAAATTATGTTTTACTTCTTATTTTCTACGTGAATCTGTTTGTATGATATACAATACACAGTACCTAACTATTTTTATTACAAAATTATTTTAATAAAATATAACTTTAATTAATTAAAAGGAAAAAAGAATATGATCATCTATGTCAAAACTTAGAACTGATGATGTCAAACTGCGAATGTTATTTTTTATAACAAAGTTTTTGATGTTGAGCTATGAAGCAAATTTCTGCCCTTTAGCTTTAATTAACGCCCTACATATTGGAATGTTTTGACATCTACACTTCTTGATCCAGTCCACGAGGCACTTTACGATTGCAGGGAGTTCCGCAGGTCGGGCCCGTTTGACTTTTCCATGTCCTTTGCCACATTCAGTTTCAATTGATTGCTTATCTTTTAAAATTTGACACAAAATCGACTGCAAAATTTCGTACTTCCCGCACACATCTTTCCGCGGAATTCCACTTTTGATTTCATTTATGACCGCAAGTTTCTGGCTTAAGGAGAGGAACTTTTGCTTCGGAATGTCGTTTACGAGAACACGTTTCGACTGAATTGTTTTAGGTTCGGAAAACAAATAAACAAAACATGATTCATGAAGGAAAAGGGGGGAACTTACAAAGAGGCAAAGTCTGGCCAGCCGAGATTCCTTACATAGAGGTAACGAAATTCCTTACAAAGAGGTTTTTGGGCCCCAAGGGGATGGGACCGGAAATTTTATTCCTTACATAGAGATTTCCTTAAATATAGGTTCCTTATTTCCAGGTTTTACTATATATGAGAAATTAAAATTACAGTAGATATTTAGTTTTAAAGTTTTTTTCATTAGTTTGTTAAAATAAACGGTACCAGAAACTGGCACATACTTTCTCACAAACATATTTAAATTGTTAAACAGATTCATTGTGACTGGGTTAGGTGGGTTAGGAGAGGTGATATTAAAGTAGGAGATTAACTATTAGATATTATTATTAGCTAGAGATAAAACTATTCGATCGATTTCGATCAAATTTGCACCAGACACATCAAATTAAGCCTGTATAGATACACGAAAAAAGGTTTTGAAAAATTTTGAAAACAACCCTTTTTAGGACAAAAAAACCCCAAAATCAGTTATTGTTATTATTAGCTAAACAAGAATTTTTAGAAAAATACGGGTTTTTGCATGTAGTAGGTAGGGTACATTAAGGGCTACAAATATTTGCAAAATTTTATCAAAATCGTTAAAGTTGTTTTTTTTTTTTTTAATAATATCTGATTTTTTGGGGTTTTTTAGGCAAAAAGGGGGTTGTTTTTCAAAAATTTTAAAACCTTTTTTCGTGCATCTATACAGGCCTAATTGACAGGTTTGGTGCAAATTCATTCGAAATTGATCGAATAGTTTTCTCTCTAGCTTTGTATACATAGAGACATACAGACATAGACAGACATACAGACAGAAATTTTGTAAAAACCACTTTTTTGGAACCACTTCAGGGGGTCCCAAAACGGATATTTCCACGAGAATCTCAACTTCGAATTTTTTTGCGATCACTATACTTTCTCTATACTATAGTATAGTGAGAAAGTAAAATGTGTGTAGGCCTACTTTTACATGTTTTTCTGTTTTACTTTCTCACTATACTATGATAGTATAGAGAAAGTATAGTGATCTCAAACAAAATCGATGTTGAGATTTTTGTGGAAATATCCATTTTGGGACCTCCTGAGTTACCGGTAAAAAAAGTGGTTTTTACAAAATGTCTGTCTGTATTCTGTGTGCCTATATGTAATAATTGTCTGTATTTCTCTCTAGGTAATAATAACAATATTTATTAGTTAATCTCCTACTTTAATATCACCTCTCCTACCCCTAGTACAATTATGAAGTCACGGTGAATCTGTTTAATAATTTAAATAATGTTTGTGAGAAACTATGTGCCAGTTCCTGCTGGTACCGTTTATTTTACAAAGTTTTATAGTGTTTACTTCACTTTCACTTCGTATGTATGTAGTTTTTTACCGCTTGTGTTCGTTCAGCATTTAAAATATGTATTACTAAAGTTTGTTCCATACATAAATACCAATATTATATGTGCCCCAGGTTAGGCAAACCAATCTTATAAGTTTAATATACATGTTATTAAAAAAAGGTTATTAAGTAACCGTCAGTAAAACTTTGATTTATTTGATATACCAAGACAATTTAAATCTAATATACAGTTTAAATATCATGTGAAGCAAAAGTGAAAAGATACAAATGTATGCTATAAAAACGCAAATACATTGTGTATGTAGGCTAAATGTATCAATTTTATGGAGGGTTTAATATACATAAATCAAATTTAAAGGAGTTACTACACAATTACTACACAACCTAATTTGTGTAAGGTTATTAAAGAAAAATTTATAAATCTGAATCCCGGGACTAGTTCCGATATCCTGAATTTGACCCTCGGCGATCCCGAAATCCCAGGATTGAGAAAGTGGTCCGGGATTAAAACTCCTACTCGAAGCTGAAATTAGAGGGGGTGCAGAACAGGTGTAACCTTTGTTTAAAATTGTGTAGAAGAAAACAAAAAAAGTATGAAAAGAAAATTTATTCAATAAATCTACAAAATCGTAAAAGAAACACATCCAAAATTTGTTACTTATCTTAACCAAAAATTGATACAGTTCAAACTTGATCTACTCATTTAAAAATAAAATCCATTCTTCTTGTTTTGATGTATATTGGTGAACACCATTGTTTCATAACAGCATTGCACAATATGCATTTAAGCTTTAACCTCTGTCGTCAAAGTTGTTTGCATTAACCCATTCATGGGCTGGAGTAACATAAAGTCATAGATTAAAAATATAAATTGTTCTAAACTTTAGGTTGTGGTATTTAAATGATAAAATGCCTTAATATACAATATTATTCATTGAAATTGTTAGTTCTAGTCACAACAAACTAGAAGCTCAAAGTTTAAAAACTAACTTCCACCAGCATGCCATGGTTGGCACTGTGAGAGCCAGAGTGCTTTTGCTACCTCGCATACAGCTCAGTGGCGTACCAAGGCGGGTGCGGGGGGGGCGGGCCGCCCCGGGTGCCACAAGCCTTAGCCCTTAAGGGGGTGTCATTGTGGCAGAAAGAAAAACACCACCAAAAGCGGGTAGAGTATTAGAAAAAATATAAATAATTTGAGGTGATCTGTCAAAGTGAAAAGTAATCGCTACTTGCAGTGAAAATGTGAAATGTGACTGTGTCTTGCCTATTATTTGTATCAGAGAGCGCAGCATGCAGGGTGTCGTGCTGGTGTACTGTGTGTATGTCTGACATGTGGGAATGGCGGAGTGGAGTGTGGTATGGTGAGGGTGCGGTGTGAAGGGGTGATCAGCTGTGAGTTGCCGTGTCTACTCACACGGTAGCCAGCGTACCCGCGTCGCGAGTGAAGATGAGAAGTCTAAAGGACAGTAGAAATGAACTTTAGCCCAGTCACTAAAAGACCTTGACCCAAGAAAAAAATCGATCTTGAACAAAGTCTGTGGATGTGTAATATTTAAGGAAACAGTTTAAAAAAAAAAAAAAAAAAAAAATACATCTGGAGAGGTCGAAAAAGTCAAACAAAATTTGAAATTTTTTATTTAAATTCGGTTTTTGGTCAATATTATTTTTATTTTTCATTATATGAAAAAACAAAAACTTCTGCAGAAAAGTTGAGAAAATTTGCAATAGAAAACGATATTATGGTTTTTTAATAAAAATGCTTACTTATGCTCGAAAAAAAAATTTCGAAGTTTGCATGTCTCCGCGACCGTCGCGGCACCGAATTTCGAAGCGTACCGAGCGCGCGCACCGTTTCATATCACCTATTAGAGCTCCCCAGAGAATAAACCATCAATATATAATATATATGAATCTCTTCGTTAACACCTCAGCTACTAATAAGTACACGTGTTTATTTTCATTTTGAGACGCATTGCTCAGATATATTCTGTCCGAAGCATTTGAAAATCCAATATTTTAAGTTTATCACAACATACTATCGTATTTCTAGATTAACAAAATTAATACTTGATATTATCACGATAGAATTTCTGAAAAAATATTTAATGTATCAATAAGAATTTTGATGTGAAACAAGCAGAAGATGACACAGATTTATAAAAAAAATTTAACGGCAGTGATTGTTTCTGAGGATACCGATATTTTCATTTTATTGGCAGCTTTGACTCCTGGTACTGAAAACATCTTTTTATTAAAGCCATCCATAGAAAACTCAGAACAGAAAGTTTACTCTAATCATAGTTTCGATAATTATGAATATTGTAAAAAAATTATCCTATTTTTACACACTGTAAGTGGTTGTGATACAACATCATGCTTTTTGGGGAAGGTGGTAAACATTTTATTCCGAAATATTGAAAAACGCAAGAAAAATGTTGAATTGACAAAATCCAGGGAAACGTTCCTTTTACCAAATCAAAGGCACAAGACTATCGAGACACGTGGAAGAATTTTCTTGTTGAATTTGTATAATTATCCTAAAAATATAACATGTGTGAAATAAATTGAGATTTCTTAAATTCAAGCAAGCAGTAGTAATAAAAGAAAAGGTTTAAAACCTATTAAATTGGAAATCTCCCCCCGACTCATTGACTCATTATGCAGCTGCCCAGCATTTTTATCGAGTTTATCTTCAAGTTCAGATATAGATGTCTAATGATCTGCCGGCAGATAATTGGGACTGGAAGATGCATGATATATTGGCCCCAGTTAAAATGTTAAAAGCACCTGCGAATAAAGAAATTTTACAAATGTTATTCTGCAACTGTACAACTGGGTGTAATAGATCGTCTTGTACTTGTAGAAAATCTGGGCTGAAGTGCTGTAACACTAACAGCCATGTAACAGAAATGCTATACGATGAAAAATAAATCAGCAGTTTCCCATAGTGTCTAAAAGCACAGAGGTTTGGTCTAAATAAAGAAAATGACGCAATACATATATAATAATAAACATTTATAATTTTTATATATATATAAATTCCTTTATGACGCAAAATAGTTACAGTAGAATCACTTTTAATAAATAAAAAATAAAGAATAAGCAGACTATAAAAGTAGGTAAAATAAAAGCAGACTTAAAAAATATATTAATGTAAAAACATATGTAACGTGTGAGAACTATATAAGAAGTCATTTAAATAAGTGCGGTTGAGGCGAACAGTTAATAAGGACAAGTAATGATTAAATTATAAACACTTTAATTATAAAAAAACAATGCAAAAGCAATTAAAAAATAAACACATGTATAACAAGTCACAACATCAGCGTATGTATCGAGATACGGAAGGCTTAGCACAAAGTGGCCTACGTGCTAAATTGCACGGAACGTTCTGAAAAGAGAGAACGTTGAGCAGCGTTCTGGAGAAGAGAGAACTCTAATATGGCGGATTGACTGTATGTAATGTAAACGGCGGGTGCCGTGAAGTTTAGTAAAAAATATGTTTTTTTCTTTCGAATGAGAACAAATTTTGTCTAAAAGTGGAGTAGAGGTGTTTCTACGATAGTGGAGGTGTAAGAAGTAGAATCGAGATAGTGAATTCTGAGAAAAGTGAAGTTATAAAAGGACGCCATGTGCTATAATGAAATGCGCATTTAGCTTCGAAGTACTTTGTGTGAATTGAGTGTTTAAATAAAAATCCTAGGTAAAAATCAGTGCAACGAGTTACGCAGTAAGTAATAGTGGCCATAGGACATACAATTTTTAGTCTGCTGATATAAAATTTTTAATTATTCTAACGAGTAAATTCATTTGATTTTTATTGCGTCATATTTTCAAGCTATGGTTGACAACACTTTGTATAAATTGTAAGGTATTTGTTTACTTTAACTTGTCAATCAAAACTACCATAAACACACAAACCTGAACTTTTTTCTTAATAAATATAGTATTTATACACTTCACTGATGCCGGGAAACCAATATTTAACCATCTTCAACACGTACAACATTAAAAACTTTCAAATAAAAAGTTCCTTATGGAGAATTACATTGTAAAGTGCCGACATGTTTTTCTTACCGACCTGACAGCGTTGCCGGATTGTTCTTGTTCTTTTTTGTGTAGAAACGAACAGTTTAGGCAACTCATTCTAATTATAAATAGTGTGATAATATGACGAAATATTATAATTATATAAATATTATAAACATACTGTTATCGGCAAAATACTGTGACTAAACAGTTTAGGTAAGTCCTCTAGTTTTTTTTAATTCTAATTATATAAAGTGATAATACGACGAAATATTATAATTATACAAATATTATAATCATACTGTTATCGGCAAAATACTGTGACTAAACAGTTTAGGTAAGTCCTCTAGTTTTTTGTATTCTAATTATATAAAGTGATAATACGACGAAATATTATAATTATACAAATATTATAATTATACAAATATTATAATCATACTGTTATCGGCAAAATACTGTTACTAAACAGTTTAGGTAAGTCCTCTAGTTTTTTTTTATTCTAATTATATAAAGTGATAATACGACGAAATATTATTTCTCAAATGAGGCAACCTTTACTATCTAGTTACCTTGATTTATACACACCTTAATTAGTACAATAACCTTTTGTTCGATTTGGCAACGTTGATTAATTTCCATTTTAAATACGCAGTTAAACGGTACTTCCTATTGTTTGATGCATTTGTTTACGTAATTATGTTTGTTACATTATTTTCACATTTTCTTGCTTCGTGGACAGGGCCGGCCCCAGGGGTGGGCCGACCGGGCGGCCGCCCAGGGCGGCAGATTTTTGGGGGCGGGCAAATTTAAAAAGACAGTAAATTAATTTTGGAAAATGGAAAAAATAAATAATTATAGTAATTTCTTGTCATAAATGTGTCGATAAAGATTTTGGTAACAATTTTTAACCAAACGTAACAGGAATAATATAATTTAATAACAGGAATACCATCATGAACATACATTTCATTATAATTTATGAATATGAAGGGTAAGAACTTGGGTGTTCAAAACAGAATCTTGGAAATTAATCCCAGAGCTTTTCATGTCAGCTGTTCCAGCCACTCGCTAAACTTAGTGGTAAATGATGCAGCCAATGCCTCTCAGTTCGCAGTCTCTTTCTTTTCACTAGTGGCAAAGATCTACAACTTTTTTTCGGCATCTACTCTTCGTTGGGCCATTCTGAAAACCCATATTTCCAGCCTCACATTAAAACCTTTGTCTACGACGAGATGGGAAAGCCGGATAGATTCAATCACTCCTCTAAGATATCAGATTGAGGAAATTTATGATGCTCTGGTTGAAATAAGTGAAAATGAAAACACGGATAAGATGGTCGCTCATGAGGCTAGCTGTTTGGCAAATCTTTTCCGTGACTTCACCTTTCTCTGCTCTGTAGTGATATGGTATGATTTTTTACTCCACATCAACGTAGTAAGCAAATCACTACAGAGTATTGAAATGGCAGTGTCCCAAGCTGTCTCTTTACTGGAGAAAACGGAAACCTATTTCATGACTCTCCGGAATTATTTTAAATTCCAGGGATATTTAACTGACGCAAAGGAGCTAGCTTTTAAGTTGGACATGGAATCCCCGAAAATCGGAGGCACAGCCCGAGCAAGAAAGAGGAAAGTAAAGAGACAATTTGATTATGAACACGAAGATGAAAGTGCGGATCTTGACCCAGAGTCTTTCTATAAAGTTGAATTTTATTACAAAATAGTAGACACAACTGTTAACGCATTAAGCGATAGATTTCACCAAATCAAGAACCACGGTGATATTTTCGAGTTGTTGTATGACATAAGTAAAGTCAAAGACATGACTCCTAATGATTTATCGGATAAGTGCCAAAAAATATGTGATGCTCTAACTTTCAATGAGTCAAAAGATGTTAATTACACTGATTTAAAAGACGAACTCAAAGTTCTTTCGACAATCGTGAAACCCAAAAGTACACCAAAAGAAATCTTGAAAACTATCAAAGAATTTGATATCGCACCCTACGTTAGTGTAGCTTTGAGGATTTTACTGACCCTACCAGTGACAGTTGCCAGTGGAGAAAGAAGCTTTTCTAAGCTCAAACTAATAAAAAACTATTTAAGATCAACTATGTCTCAAGAACGTCTGAGTGGTCTAGCCATGATTTCAATCGAACACAAAGTAGCTGAGTCCCTGGACCTTGAAGACTTGGTGAAGGAATTTTCCCGAGCTAAGGCAAGAAGAGTGCTACTTAATTAAACAGGATTGTTACACCAACCAGTATTGTGGACATTGTGATATTGATTTTAATTACCTAACGAGCTATTACAGTATGTATTATTATTATGTTTTCTTATTTTTCATAATGTCCCTAGCCAGTTGAATATAAAGATAATTTCATCAGTTATTTTGTTTTACTGTTTCCTTAAAATTACATTTTCCCAAGCTTTTCAATACTTAAAATATAAAACAAACGTTATTTCAGATTTTCAGTATAAAATAAATGGACTATACTCGGCACCGTAAAATTGCGTGCTTTGGAATTACTTACACGGCAGGTCCACTTACCCAATAATAGGGAAACGGTGTTTGATGGTTTAAGATATGTTGAGGCTCAATTGTTAATTGTTATACACCTCGTATAGTACATATTTTATTGATTGAATAAAAAATCTAAATAAACAATAATTTATTAAGAGATTTATCTTTAGATTTGTCAGCAGTGGCTCTTAAACATACCGGCATAATCGGGGGAAAACCAGAATTGTTTAAGGTAAGATTATGTTATCAGCGTGATACATTGCATTGGTTTGTTCTTACAACTGCAAACTGTTACATGCAAGGGACAAATAACAAAAATATATGCATTTTAAATAGGATATAAAATAAATATTAAAGCAACCCTAGAACAGGCATGGTTAAAGCTAAAATTGGCCAGCCCGTTTTTAGCGTTTTGCAAGCATATTTTTAAAAATTCGCCAAAAATAGTAAATGAACCCCAATCCAAAAGTGTTCAATATCTTTTTTGTAGATGAAACTTCAAAGAATTCAAATATGCCACTAAAAATTAGTTTATTTTGAAATAGTAAAAGTTATTAGCTCAAGAAATAAAAAATGTTCAGTAATGAAAGGAAAAAGTTCAACTTTAGGCCTACATAACAAGTAAACATTTTTTGTATTTTTTTCGTAAGCGTAAAAAAGTTTCGTAATTTAGTTCTAAATATAACTGTATAAAAACATTTATCAATTTCAAATTTTTTATTTGGAAAAAAACAGTTTTTATGTTTCAAGTACACTACTGGTAACAAACCTAGGCCTAGATTGTAACGTCATTTACTAATATATGCTTTGACCAAAAATGAAATATTATTATAACAAAGTGTAGAGGATAAATCAAAGAAAAGAACGGTATACTTGTCTTTCCTTAGTTCACAAAAGTGTTTGAGTTATATTTATTTGAATAACAAAATGACATCAATCTAATGACATTTTGCCGTCGCTAAAGGTCGGGCAATAAGCGTGCATTGAATAACGTGGGAACAAGATAGAGCGGACGGTCACACCAGACCGCTCTGATTATAAACTTTTCACTGCTGTCTAGACAAATAAAAAACTGGTTATTTCCAGTTTTCTTCCCACCGTTAGAAAGATCAAACTGTTATCTACAAAATGGTGTAAAGAAATCTGTCAAAACATAAGCCACTGCCTTCCCAATATCGATCGACAAATGGCCTGTTTATTGGTTGAGAGACTGTCCAATCGCAAGGGTTTACAGTACCTCTTGAATAAAATAGTAATTTTACAGTGACATCTGATTGGAAGACACCAACAGAAAGATAAAATCATGAAGAATCCAATGGTATCGTTATAATTGCCAAATAAATATTAGTGTAGGCGGTCTTAAACGTCTAAGAAGTGGGAAATAACAGTACAATTGTATGGAGATTCGCGCACGGAAAGAGCTGTAGGCCGATGTGCATATTTTAAAACGATGATTACGTATGTAAATATACGTTTTACGAAAAAGTTGTAAATACAAAAATTAAAGTTTAATTCATTTCCTTTCAAATGGTGCCAGTTTTATTACGATTGGATAATTTTAAGTGGGTTAAATTAGCGATTATGCAAATATATGCAAATTTTTGCAAGTGTGTGAAATTGTTGCGTTCTGCGCCTGAGAGAAGGCCATGCATGGCCTTCTGCCAGTTCCAGAGATTAAGAAGACACTTTGGTTTAGTTTGGCAATCGCTGAATCACTCAACGCTCAAGTAACGGGTGGAGGTGGAGACTAGGTACTTATACACAGCTAAATAGGTGGGGGGGGGCGGTCACCGATCTTGCCCAGGGCGGCAAGGTCCCTAGGGCCGTGCCTGTTCGTGGATACTTTTGGGGTTCATATTGTTTAGTTTATTTAATTCTTACATGTTTGGTGTATGTGAAGTGATTTATTTTGTTATAATTACGTCAAATATCGCGGAAAAGTCGAAACTTAACCTATACAATTTCAAGTTTTATTTCTTTCATAACTCCTACAAATATTATTTGCCGGGCAAATTTTTGTTGTTCTACCATCAGTTAGGTGTGTTCTTTCATGTTATATCAAATTCCCTTAGAAATCGATTGACAAGTTAAAGTAAATTTTTACCAATTGTAAATAGTTAATTGATTTGTTTGTCTAATTATTCTGTAATGTTAATATCTCTTGTTGTACATATTCATTTTCTAATTATGTCAGAGTAAACAAATAGTTGTCTTGCCGCAATGTCTTGAATTTCTTTATTCAGCCACGAATATCCAATTAGCTTGTACTTTAACAGCCAGGTATCCACCCCTGAGAAAATTAAACTAATTTAATAAATATTTTACAGTAATTGATGATTATGGATAGATAGATGCTAATAGATCATAAATGAAGTTATATGTGGATTATTATAAATACTACGATTACTATTTTTTTTTATTATTATGTGAGTTAAATGAAGGTGGTATTAAGGTTTTTGTAAGCAAGGTGAATTAAGGTAAGGTGGAGCATAAGGTGTAATTCTACGTTGGAGTTAGGGGAGATATATGATGTGGTGAAGTTTAGTAAATGGTGATTTTTATTATGGAAGTAAGGCAATAGGCCTAAGAGGTGTTTTTGATGTATTAAGGTATTTTATGAGCGACGACTTCTGGTGTTAAGGTGACTAAATAAAAGAGTGAAGGAGAGGTGTTAATGATTGTTGAATAATCCACATATAGCAATTTATTTTTGATTTGAATATTTTTTTTATTTTTGAAATTTTTACCGAACCCCATTTTTTTTTTTAACACTTTATACTCATAGATAGTTTTATTTTTTGCAACGCATATCGTTGCAGTGCTCATCCGTTTGCCATTCTTGTTATTGCCGCAGCGTAAAATCCGGAATGGTGGTTCCTCTGACTGCGTAAATAACGTTGCAGAAATTCATTTGTGTCCAAACTAGTGACGAGTATGGATAGGAAGAGGAAAGCCCTCTTGGCTTTGATCCTTTATGATGATATTGATGATGATGTTGTCGATCTTTTGTCTTTATTAGTGCCAACTCATAGTGATAGGAGCGATATTTATAAGAATCGGGACAGTGAAGGAGCTTACAACAAACTCGTTCGTAAATATTTGGTAGACAATAAAACAAATATTTACCAAATATTTGGTAACTTTCGTGTGTCGAAAGACCAATTTTTCTTTTTGGTTTATGTCATAAAAGATGACTTACCCACCAACCCTACTAATCGAGTCAAACAACCTTTGAATGCCGAAATTAAATGAGCGGTAACATTAAGGTATGTACTAAACTTAAGTATCATAATTAATAAATTATTGTGTTAACTTATTAAGACGATCCACCACAAAAAACATAGGCCTACTTTTTCTGTATTTTTGGGATTTATCTTTTTAAATTTATTTTTATACTGTTTAGTACCTACAACTAAAAAGAATGATTGTGGAGGGTCAACATTTTCTCTGTTCTTTTATGTACTTTTAAACTAAAGATTTTTTTCTTTCGTGTTTTGAGGATTTTTGATTTTGAATAACTTTTTTTTACCAATTTGAATAATGTTTTTAATATTTTGTAGCCTATAATATAAAGACACTTTTAGGGTATGGAAACCATATGCTGTTTGTTCCTAGGAAAAAAGTTATGAGGGTATATTTAAAAAATATTTTTTAACTTTTGTATACTATAAAATTTTATAAATTAATATTTTTTAACCAAAGCCGTGTTTGACTGCTCAATCGAGCAGTCATAGCGCTTGGCCTAGGTCTCACACTACTCAATTGACAACTGTACTTTGTATTGAATATTTCACCCAATAAAAATCATGTAATCGCAATAAAACAAAAAACTTTGGAAAGGAAATGGATTTAAACTTTAATTTTTGTATTGTATTTAAACTTTAATGACAATTAGAACTTGAAATAAAACTGTGATGTAAAATAAGTGAATTGCGCTTGCGAAAGGATGCATGATGATTTTCTGGCAGCTTGTTTAGTTTGCAGCCAAATAATAAGTATTTTAAAAACGTATTAATGTTATATATGGTACTCATATTTTAAAATTTTTTACAAAACACCTGGTACAGTAAAAACATTACAAAATTTGACCGCACTCCGGCGCTGAGGATGTTTTTAGAAATGAACCCCCGCCTCGCCCCCAACCCACCCACCTGCTCTGAAACCCCGCGCAGCCGGCTTGGGCCTACTGCTGTACTGCAACTAGAGAAGGAGTTGTGATTTTACCAAAGACCCTATTAAAAGGCTGTGTTTGTTTTTGTTTAGTCTTTGTTCTTTTCTTTATAGGATTAGTCTAATAGTGTTTGTAAAAAAATGTAAAAAATACAAATTTTATGTGATAAAATTATTAACTTAAACAAATTTAATATTGTTGATTGTCTTATGTTAGTCGACAGAGTTTGACTTGATGGTTTTAGATAAACAAAATTAAGACTTTCCTTCAAGAGAGCTTGACAATTTACTTTTTAGAATTAAGTTATGTTTACTACACTATTAAAAATCAAATTGAAATATTTACACGCAAATTAATTAGTTTGCATTATATTAAACCTGTATATAAAAATAATGTTCTTTTTTTATCCACTTATCTTGTTCAAACAGCAGCAGTGCACAAGAACTGTATAGCCAGTTAATTTTTAGTTAATTAAAAAATTCAAATCAATCAACTGAAATAGACAATATATTTATGAATTAATTATAACACCTTAACACTGTGTCTTAACAGTGACAAGTTCTTAATTTTCATTTTATTTCGCGGGAGAAATTTGGACTATATTTTTACTGGTAAATATACTCACAATTCATTTCTAAGGGGGTGACAAAATAATATCCTGCCACGGGTGTCACAAGACCTTGTTACGCCACTGATACAGCTTTCTATTTGTACATGCGCACAACTGCCAAACACAACTGAAGGCATAGTTCTATGGCGTATGACTGCTGACATTTAAAGATTATGTATTGCACAAGTATAAAGAAAGAATTAAGAAAAACGGACTCATTATATTAAATATTATCGATGATATAAAGTGGAAATATTGCGTGCGCAGTTCCACAGTGCCTATACGCGAACTGTCACTGATTCTTAATGATCTTTCTTGCAATAAATTGATCCACAATGCAAATAGTAGGCCTACAACAGGTTTTTGCTTAAAGTGTAAGTAATGTGATCGTAGTTCATTCGAACAGTTGAGATTTGTGTAGTTTAATTCAAAAGGATATTTTGATTATTTTTTTAAAGAATGAATTACAATTCTTACTATACAACAACACTAAAAGTTCTCCAGTTTATATTTTTGACACATGAACATAATACCCACAAGTTAATAGTGTTTGAAAAAATATCAATTTAAAGCAGAAGTCCGCTTTATGAGTAAACATCCTAGGCCTACCTAATTCATAAAACTAACAGAAGAAAACAATTATTTTGAAATAACCTACATCATTACTAAATAGTAATGCTTTGCTCATTAGATGAGATTCTCGAAGCCATTCTGTAACTATTATACTTACTACGCAGTAATACAACCCAGAGTGAACCTTGGGTTATTGCACAACAAATGAGCGTACCGGTACAACTCTATATCCTGTTTTTCTTACCAATTAGTCCCTTTCGCATTGTTCCTGCAACCATTGTCATTAGGGTCTCTCCTCGAGCATTCTTTTAAAGCATTTTGCAGTAACGTATCCTGAACAAGTGTCCTAGAGACACTTTATCCTGTTGATCTTGTGATATTTGTATTATGTCCCTATTAGTAGCTCATACTATTCGATTTTATTCTTTATTTATGGAAGTCATCATCAAACACAGAACCATTTGTTATTCACAGTATTACAATGGTACCAAATCCTATCATAGAATATTCAACCTATCAAATGTATGTTAGGACACAAATAAGCAAAACCTAGCCTAGCCTAATGACACAGTAGGCCTATATTAAATTGCCTACTCAATTGTAAATCAAAGCCTAATCAAATGATAAAATGAACTACAAATAAGCAAAAACCATGTTTAGAAATTATTTAACCAACCATATGTTAGAATACCGTGTGAAACTATTAATAGAACCTAAGTTCACTACACTTCACTATTTATTTATTAACTGAAGTGTATTAATCGTATGAAATAGTAAAATCCATACTGATAACATAATTCAATTGACAGATGACATATCAAAACAATACGACGCCATGTTTTCTGAATCAATCCATGCATGACGTAGGCAAGTCAAAATGTAAATGTAAATAAATATTAGACTTATTAAAACACAGTGGAAATCGACAAAATTATATCTATTAGGAATAATTAGACCTTGAAGTAGTATTAGTTTAGGTCAAATGTATTAGAAATAATTATAATAATTAATACAAACATTGTAGGAAGACCGGAACCGCCATATTTGGTTGGCTCGAAGAGTCAAGTTGATTTTCAAAAAGTGACGCGATTTAAATAATTAATTTTATAAATAATATTTTAGCATCAAAGTAACTATAAAAATTCAGATAAGAAATAGATAGCAATTAAATGTTTACACCGTAAACGATATAATTAACCCCTTTCAAAGTGTTGAAGAAAGACTGTACACTAGACGGAATAACCAACAGAAATATCAGAAATGAACCAGCAGCGCTAGTACATGCAGCGGTTGCACGCGAACTACAGGAGGACGCGGAGAATAAGTAAATATTCAAATGGGACTCTGAAACCGACGCCAGTACCATGAAGACGTAAATTTATAACTATCCAGTTTTTTTTTTAAAAGTGTGAACAATTCCAAAGTAGTAAATTCAGTGGATAACAATGAAACAGATGTGGTATACCTGTTCTAATAATACTTCAGATTACATAGAATTAATAGACAACAAACTTTAAAGAACAAAACTTTCAAATCTAAAGCAAACCGAATTCAAAACCTAATGATGCTATCTTTGACAATTTTAACTTTTCTTAACTCAATCAATATGCGATATGAACAATAGCCAATTCAAGTCCAGGCCTGTTACCTACCCGAGATTAATATCATTATTATAGACATTATGATAATTTCAGAGAGATATTAAAACTTTCAATATAACTTAGAACATTTCTTTTATAATTATACTGAGCTTTAGCCGATGGCAAACATTAAGAAATTTAGAAATATCAAACCTGAACTTCAGTGAAAAGACTTGAAAACAAAACTTTTGTAAACCAATGTTAATATCATTATAATTCAAATAAACCAAATCTATATTACTTGTGACCCAACATATGTGTTTAATTTCAAATAGAAAGTAGCTTTACTCTAGATTAAGATATTCCAAGTATTATATTGCAGTAAGTCATTTATTATAGTATTTTCCTTTTAAAAATTATTAAGGAAATCAGAAGTGAAAGTCCAATTGTTAACTGCATTTGTTTTCAAGAATTACTTGTTAATAAAGATCATGTTTATTGTTGCCATTGACAATCAAGAAAATTGGAACAATTTCACGTTTGTAAAGTATGATCAGTTAGCTGCCATTATCCTTTTATTTATCTCAAATATCATTTTGTTTTCACCCTTAATTCTGATCCAAGAATGTGCATTATTCAATGCTTTGAAAATATGCCCTTGATCTTCAAAATTATGGTTGTTCTTGAGTTATGTGAATTGACATAATATACATTACACAAAGCACGTATTACATACTACATTTGGTTTTCACATAATTATTAAAATTTAATTTAATTCTTACGGATTCAACAACAAACTTTTTTCACTTTTGTTTTTATACACAACGGCCAGTTTCAACATAACATCATATTTAGGTATATAAAATGTTATTGGCATTTCACTTCGTTAAGAAATATTATTCTAATATGCATTCAAAAAACCACAAAACATTGTAAATTGAAAACACAAAATTTTCCATCCATGGTCAACTATCACAAAATTGCATTAAACTGGTTGCTCTGGATTCGGGTTAAATTACAATTAATTTGCTTATTCAGCTTTTGCAAACTATTCAGTTTACCTTTGGAATGAGATAATATAGTTGAATGTATTATTTGAACTATAGTTTTACTTTCTCACTATACTATAGTATAGAGAAAGTATAGTGATCGCAAAAAAAATCGATGTAGAGATTTTTGTGGAAATATCCGTTTTGGGACCCCCCCCTGAGTCCAAAAAAGTGGTTTTTACAAAATATCTGTATGTCTGTATGTCTGAATGTCTGTATGTATACAAAGTTAGAGAGAAAACTATGCAATCCATTTCAAACAAATTTGCACCAGACATGTCATTTGGGCCTGTATAGATGCACAAATTTTTTTTAAACAACCCCCTTTTCGGCCAAAAAACCCCCAAAAAATCAGTTATTATTTTTTTATAAAAAAACGGCTCTAACAGTTTTCATAAAATTTGGCTTATTTGCAGCCCTTAATATACCCTACCATATCCATAAAACCGCATCTTTCAAAAAATTCTTGTTTAGCTAAAAATAACTGATTTTTGGTTTTTTTTTTGGACGAAAAGGGGGTAGTTTTTCAACATTTTTTAAAACCTTTTTTCGTGCAGCTATACAGGCCTAATGACATGTCTAGTGCAAATTTGTTTGAAATCGATCGAATAGTTTTCTCTCTAGATAATAATATTTATTAGTTAATCTCCTAATTTAATATCACCTCTCCTACCCCACCTACAATTATGAATTCACAATGAATCTGTTTGATAATTTAAATATGTTTGTGAGAAAGTATGTGCCAGTTCATGGTACCGTTTTTTTATAATGAGTTAATAAACGTATTAGTTGTGAGATTATGTGTTCAAGTTTTATTTTATTAACTATATCTTCTCACATGTCAAGCTCAATATTTATTTATAATAGTTGAATTTATCATCAAGGATAAGGTTGTGTTTTGGTTGCTCTGCAGATTTTATATTGTTCTAAAGTATTGCGAAGATTTCCATTTTTACATTTGTGGCGATCATTCATATTTACCTGTATAATTTTATGTGTATAGTCATTTTTACTTTCTTACTATACTATATAGTATAGAGAAAGTATAGTGATCGCAAAAAAAATCGCTGTTGAGATTTTTGTGGAAAAATCCGTTTTCCGACCCCCTGAGTCCAAAAAAGTGATTTTTACAAAATGTCTGTCTGCATATGTGTACGAGTTTTATTATACTGGTATTTACTATACGGTATGTTATACAAATGTCTTACAATTAGTATTTTTGTCTAAAAGTTAGAAAAAATAGATTATGACACAAAAGAAAAGAGATGCCAGTATTGATTATCTATAAAAACAGATTACCGATAACTACTATTGTTTTTAAAAACACAAAATTCTCTGAAAACTTATTTTTACAGAACATAGCTACTTGTACACAATGATAAATAAAAACAGGACTGCAACTAGACATACCTTATAAACATTGTATGCGTTAATAGTTGCATCAAAACAAGTGTAGAGGTCATTTAGCAAATCCACAACTTCAAATGGTGTTGAATATGCAGAGATAGTAGTGAAACCAACAATGTCAGAGAAATATATTGTAACTTCACTGAAGTCTTCTGGGTCTACAGGCATACCTAGCTTTAGTTTATCTGCTACTGAACTGAAACAAAGTAAATTCAATTTTATTAATTTAAAATCATATCCATAACCACAACCTGCTGGGCATTTAATTTAAACTTGATATCATATTAAGAAAACTAAACTACAAATAAACAATTAATATGTTTCTTTTTGTAAATACCCAAAATTTAAAAAAATACATATAATATTAATCTTAATATATACAAGCATAATTTTAATGCATACAAACAACCGGAAACACATTTTTTGACCAGAAGTAACTATTTTTGAAATTTTTTTAGGGTTATAGCTAAAAAAATAAATATAAGATATTATTCTGCACATTTTGTTTTTTTTACACGACTTCATATCGCTTGTATGCTGTATCAGGTAAGCACAATTGCATTCTCAATATTGATAGTCAGTCTATCTGTGCAACCGCTGTGAGTCTAACTCTTCTATATAAATTCCAAGCTACTTCAGATGAACTATAAATTGGAAAATTGAAAACTTGTAGCTTTAACATATAATAAAATGGGGGAAAGTTAAAATTTTTTAAATCGGGAAAAAATGGTATACCATTTGGAGGTCTATTATGGCTCCAACGGTAAGAACTATCAAAAATGGATTGGACGAGTTAGGTCATACGACATTTTCCACATCTCCATTTGTTATACAAAGAGCTGGACTTTTTGATTTTAGAAAATCTTGTTCATTTTCACATTAAATTTGTTTGATGCAAATAGGACAGTTATATTCCTCAAATTTGATAGGCATACTTTAGCCCATTAAACTTCAAAAACATGCAAATTTGTATTATTCTATCTTCTCCGTAAGAATGGAAAAGTGAATGTGTCAAACATGTACAAGAATCACACTAAATCTAAGTTTCTAACTCACCAGTCTAGACAAATTTTTCAGGCCTATCTAAGTTAAATGATTTACAATTTGGGATTTTTCACATAAGAGCTATCAAGTGACCATTCCTTTTACTTAAAACACATTAAATTGAGCTGTAAATCTTAGAATTTGCGTAATGTTTGAACATTGTCAGATGTTTAGCAGAGTTTCATCCAAAACTTTCCAACAACTTTTCAAAATTTGCGTACTTTGTTAAATTAATATGCCGTACTTGCAAAGCGCAATGTAGACAGTAAAAAAATCATGTATTTATATACGTAAACACTATATTAGATAGAACATTAACACGTTCAAGACATAGTGCACCACGGTATTACACATCTTACTAAATGGTGTCGTGTACCACAAACTAAAAACATAGAGTAAAGTTGCTAACTTTACAATACAACTGTAAACTAAAAAGCATGGAAAATAACCAGCTGTTAATTGGAAAGCGAGCAAAATAATCAGCTGCAAGCAGAAAAGCGCGCAAAATAATCAGCTATAAGCAGAAATGCGTGCGAAACAGTGAGTTGTGAATAAAAAAGTGCAGGAATTTATATAGACTAAAGAGGAAACAGATGCAACCCGTTGGTACACTATGCGCTTGGCTAAAGAAGTATTACCAACACACACCGTGCGCCACCGGTTGTACACACATATGCAAAAAAAATAGTATTACAAGCATTTTTTTAAATAGCATCTTACTGTATTAATATACTCCGTTAGAAACAATTGCTATAAACATTCATAATATGACATGAAAATCCCGAAAATGCATGTCATTTTGCAAAATCCACAAATCCCTTTACATTGTGAACGTGTTAAAATTTAATGGTACAACGGCAAGTTGTTATACTAATTCACGATTTGTTTTTGCAGTTATTTCAATCAGAAGCAGTGATGATACCAGAAAGTATTTGAAGATGTCTGTTTAATTGCAGAAGAACGTAAATGCCATAAGAATGTCAACAATTAATTTTAAACATGAAAATCTTTTATAAACATGTTAATAATACATAATATATATTTCAGAATGAATATATTATTGACTATATGTATCACTGCTACAATGAAATACAATATTTTTAGTAGTTTTTTGAGGTGTTATTTCTTACAAATAGTTTTATTAAAATAGTATGTTTTAACTGTAGAATGTAAACACGTAGGCCTGTAAGAGTCGTTTATAAATTAATATTATTGCTAAGGGGTGCAGACAAGCTCTATTTTATTAGGAGGAATTTGAAGTCCCTTGTGGGAACAGTAATGCATACATTTCGTTTACATGTCATGTGCAATAAAACATTTCTTAAATTTTATCTTAGCCTAAAAAGCACATTACAATAAAAATAGAAAATACAAAATATCGCTTAAACAACTCAAAAAATCTAATTAATAAATACACGTCTTAGCAAATTTCAATAGGAAAGATGAGCCATTACAGTTACTTTTATGCTGAGGCCTAGGGTCAGGAGTGGCCAGAGCACCGATAATGGTTCTTAGAATATATATGTGCAGTAGAGTCCCACTGTTTGGTTTAGCGGGAATTGGGAATAGGTGGATTTCATGAATAATATCAACGTATTGACTTCTTAAGGAAACAAAACCGGACAATTCCAACAGGCCCATTGGGTTTAATGTGTTGTCAATTTCTGTTTACCAAAACGCAACACAAAAGAAGGGAAAAACGGATGGTGTACACCTAAGTGTTTGTAAATTAGTTATTTTTGTGTTTAGCAGTGATTATATATGATTCTTCAGAGTTGTATAAATGGAGCCGATGTGTACTGTAACTACCTTTCATTCCAATTTAGTTTCTGGAGTTTTCATCAAGCTTAGACTCTATGTATGTTCGGAATAGCGGGATTCTACTGTATTTATGTGTTGACACTCTCTAATGGCTGCAATTTACGTCCGATTCTATCCACATTTGGTCCACAGATACTTCTAAGTTAATCTTCGTTACTCAAAAAAATCCAACCACCGGAAGAAAGTTTTTTGGCAGGAAGCAATACAAACAGAAAGCTCAATAGTTCGAGCTTCAAGGTTTCACATTTGTCTTGTCTTTTCAAGGCCTCTAATTTAATTTGAATTGGCACACATTTCTTTTAGCTTTTCCACTCATCGTTACAAACACAATCAAAATTAAAACTTAAAAACTAAACCACTTTTAACCCTACAGTAGTGTCATCGGTCTGAGAGTCCGATTCACTTTTTGTTAGAGTGTCACTCATTGTCCGCTAGAGTGGGTGGGCTGAGTCATTCAGTACCTTCCTGTTTCTTATCAGTCTGCCTGATACTGTCTGCTTGTGAACTTCAGGACATCAACCATGTGAGCGGTGTGCTACATCAAAGTCACCTTTTGTTCGACTTTGTCACGACTTTTTAAAGGTGAGTTCTATTTAATATTTAATTTAAATGTTTTATTGTTTACTTATAAATGTCATTGTACATTATAAATTGTTGATATATGATTTCTACTCAGTCCCCAACAACTGGAAGTTGGGGTTTCCCACTTTATTTGTCATGAAGTTGTTATAAAACATCGTTTTTGATAGATTTCGGCATCTTTATTTCTGTTAGTACTATGAACAGTACTGTGATTTATAAAATGCTATAAAAGTAGTTTACAGCAAACGTAACATTTAAATAAAACTTTGTTTACCATCTAGAATTTTCATTTTGCATCTTATTTCAATAAAATGTTCTATTATGGGTGGCTTTCGAATGCTCAACAACTTTCATTACATTGTCATTCGAGCAGTAGCCCTCTATTTCTTGAATAAGACTTTATGTTTGTTATTAACTGTGTGGTTTTTTTAGATGGATTATGAAAAAGAACAAGAACGTCTTCGAAGACTGCTGGACTCATTCTGTCTGAAGCTATTATCGGAGAACATGAAAACGATATATGGACGCTGTACTTTCCGCCATATATCCCAAATATGCAAAGTTATTTTATACCTCCAATATGGATTTATATGTAGGTCAGCTACCACCTGGTCTCTATGAAAATTTTAAGAATAACTACCTAGAAGTGGTTGACAGAATTTGCCAGCCTATATATGGGTCAGGTAGGAATGTAGCCACGACAACTAACCACCAGTATACCTTTGTGAATAAAACTATAATAAAACTAAAGGAAAAGTTGATTTAGTTGATATGCTTTGTGCAAATTATACCTGTAGCAGAACAAGTAGAAGGTGGCCTATGGTCATTTTCTACTCCTTCCTAAATGTAACTGGCATAAACTCACAGGTGTTTCCAGTTTCAACTGTCTCGACAAAAATGATGTAAGGCGGTTGTTTTTGAGAGACCTCGCTTATAATTTGATAAAAAATCACTCAGAAACAAGTTTAACGATTCCACAAATCCCGATGCTAACTAGGCTCAAAATTGCAGAAACGCTTGGCATTGCAAACAAAATTGTCGCCTCCCAAGATCGTTTTATAGGATCGTGTTGCCAAAAGTGTTCTTTAAAAGAAAACAGGAAGACGAAATACCTTTGCAGGGAATGTAAAACATTTGTATGCTTGCAACATTTACAGATCATTTGTGAAAGATGTTATGGATTGAGGGTGATACATCAGAATCTGTAAATTGTATTATTCTCTGATCTTGTTCATTTTATAACTTTTACCTCAAATATTTGATGTATATAGCGACTTGTAGTAAACGATGATATTCCTTTTTTATGCTGAATAATGAAACTCCAGGTTTTTTTAATAGTTTTGAATTATTCTGTTAGCTTCACAAATTTGTGTACTAAAATATAGTTTCTACTTTTGAAAATTAACAATTAAATTACACAGAATATTGGATTAAGCAATTTTTAAATTTGGTATACCAATTAAGTATTGTTTATGTTTGAAAAATACAATGTTTTTTTTAGGTAAGATAGTCTAGTTTGATTTATTTGAGTTAAGTGATTAATTTTAATCCACTAGATTTTTATCTAAAATATATACACTAAACCTAATTTCATAATTTTTATATTAAGCCGCCTAAAAAATGTAGTAACATATAAGAAATTTTTGAATTTGTACCAATAAAGTTTTGTTAAAATTGTATCATATTGTTTGTGATTTTATGTCCTAAAACTCACATTAAAAGAAAACAATGACCATATTCATAATTGTTACTAAGTTTGTTGGCAAATAAAGCACAATAAATACATAATAACAATAAATTGGTCTCATACACCGATGACACCAACGGTGTAAATAAAGCAAAGACACTATTAATCACAAATTTTAAGAATTTTTGAAAAATGTGTCCATACCAAACAATTGGATAGTGTTTTTAGTTTTAGTTTGAGTTACAGATTTGACTCTTGTCTTCATAACTATACATTTAAAAAAAAAAGTTTACTCTTTTTTCACACAAAAAAATTAAGAAATAGTAGAATTAGCTTTGAAATTTGTGAAGTAAAAGTGTTTGAATTTTAAATCATAATTGTCAATATATCTCAGAATATAACTTATCTGAAAATATAGGAGAAGAACCATATTTATAATAAATGTAATTTTATTAAAGTTTGGTGATATTTATTTACAGAAAGATTTTTAAAAAATATATGCTAAATCGGTCTCACAGACCTATGACACTAATGGTGTTGCAAAAATCATGATACTACTCTAGGGTCAACAGAAATAGTAAAGAATGCACTCATTAATCAACAATGATACAATACCGATATGCGTAGCGTGCGTATTTCCATAGGAACTTACAGTTTACTATTGAAATTTAACTATTTTTAGAAAAACAAGAAAGAGAGACAGTCAATTTTGGGATACATGACTGAGCCGACATGAGATATAAGTAGTGTTGGCGAGACTCAATGTTGACTCATTACCTACCCGCGAGTGGTAGTGTGTCGCCAAGCCCACCATATGAACACAAGCCAGCCTCTTCGATCCCTTGTCACTTTCAAAAATAAATACTAGTTGGCATTTTACTATAGTGGGGCAGCGATAACAAATTTTGAAGGTGCGCTAAAATTGATGTTTTAAAAGCTTTATATAGTCAAAAAAGCTGTTTTTTAATTTTGCAAACACAGCTTGAAATACCCGAACCCTTGGAACTATTGCGACTTAAATTATCGAGGTTCTAATGTAATTTTTTATACTTTTCGTATTAGAACTAAACCTTTTTAGAGTATTATCTAAAACAATAAAAAATATACTAGATTATTCTGCACATTTTGTTCATTTACATAGCCTTATAGCCCGTATATTTCCACCAAAATCAAACAAATGTAAAATACCATAAAAGTAAAATTTCAAATCCTATTAAAAGATTTTAACATGGGCAGCTCTTATCCTAGACCAACGTCCAGTGTGAAAACTCACTAAGCGTAGTAAATAATATGAGGCCACACAAGATCAAAAAGCAAACATGTTTTTCCGCTGTGAACGGAATGAAGAGGAGCTTGAGCTGCAACTGGATGCTGAGGTGCAAACAAATTCTACTACAATATTTCTGCAACTATTCAGCGCCTTCGTGAGTAGGCCAATTTCTCAAATAGTTGGTTGAAACATATAAAGTTAATTTTATAAATTTGCTTAACTCCCGACAGCAGGTCAGCTGTGTGATCGAATTATTAATAATGAAAATACAAACTTGAATAGTTAACTGTATTTTCACAAAAGTAGGACTAAATGACTCGCACACGTATAATTTTGTTCTAGTTTACGAAATATATAAATAACAAAACACAAAAATAACTCATAATGTAACAAGGTTCAAATATAAGTAAACTGCATTTCAATGCCTAAAAAAAATACAGCTACCATATACCTATTTATTTATGTAAAATTTATCTTATAGTATGTTTCTTCAAATTTGTTGGACATATCATTATTATAATATTTCCATAATATTCTTTTGACAGAGGTTCTCCTGAAGTGGATACTTTAAAATATTTAAGTTTTTTAGTTAAAGATGAAAAGTCTCAAAGGTCATCATTACTGATCTTACTGGAGCACATTAGCTCTATATAGTAAAACTATACAAAATCATAATGGCACAACACATTAACATATATTACAACACTTGAAACTGAACACCTAAACTGTTTCAATGAGCATTAAAACAATGCCATAAATGAATTTGAAATTGGTTGAGTAACCCCTGAATAAAATGCACAAAAATAACCGGAAAATAACCGAGTTAGACATGACTGTGAGTTGAACATTACAAATTTATTTTTTTATGTAATAATAACCAGTTTAAAAGACAAAAGGCAACAGAATTATTAATAAAAATATTTATCAACTCACCTCGGTAACATTCTATTTAATAATTGTTCAGTTTTCTTCTTCTCCATGTCCAACTGTTCGGTCCGTTCCCGAATCAAATCTTCTAAATTATTTGAATACTTTTCCAGCATTTGAAACATGGTATCTACAAAATTTACTTTTCTGAAATCAATCCACAAATACCGAAACTATTAAAACAGTATCAAAATATTATCAAAGTTTTAATGTAGTAAACAAATATCTCTTACCGTCCGTGATTAAGTGTTTTGAACAGATCATGCACAGCGTTAAAGTCGGGTCTCATGTCTGGCTGTTCTGCCCAACACTGCCTCATGATGTTGATGGCCTCTGGAGGAGCCGCACCTTTACTTACTGAGGGTCTTATTAGAGGGGGTGGTTTTTTCACTTTCTCAATAATTTCTGAAAACAGTTAAGAATTATATTATACCAGAAATTTTTCATGTATTTTACTGCAGTTTATTGTTTTCTAGGTGGAATATTTTCCAATACTGTACTGTATCCGTGGCAAGAATGAAATAAATTAAGATATTCAAATAAAAACGTTTCTTGCTGGAGTAATATGGGTATTGCCACCAACAGAAGGTATATTTTTTATAGCATAAGAGTTGAATAGATTAATCTTAGCTATGTAAATGCTACACCAG
>JAGFPH010000254.1:453696-504094 GCA_018207615.1 Philaenus spumarius | reverse complement strand
CATAAGAGTTGAATAGATTAATCTTAGCTATGTAAATGCTACACCAGTTCTTAATAACTCCGGCTCTTGGTTAAGCTCCATATGTAATACTACTAATCTTATAATGGGTGATTTAGTTGGAAGTTACAATTAATTTATCCCTTTCAGAGGTTATGATGTTTGGGAACTTTATGAACTTCGGTTTGAAGTGGAGTAACTTCTGAAACCTGAAAAACCTAAAGGAGTAAAAAAAGAAATTCTTTGAATTTGTAAACCTATTGAATTTGTAAACATATTTAGTTTATTATGATACAAAACAAAATAAAATCTGAATATTTTATCGTAAAGGTAAAGTAATTCACAAATAAATATTTTTCTTTGTATGAAAACCTTCAAAAAAGTGTATAGGATGCAGCACTGACAGGATGTGAAAATTTACTTTTGCTGTTGTTGTGCACACGCAGCATCACTTATGAAACTTCCTCGTATGTCACACTGGTGTCGGAAGCACGCACTAGATTTTTGTCACCTCATTTGGTACTACTGATCTCGGGACAATACATCTTTCTTTTCACAAATTATGTTTTTTTGTCATTCCGACTATTGTTATAAATTAATGTAATAATAACTTACCGTCACCAATAGTCATACGTCGTTGCTTATACGACGGCCGTTTTGGCTATTCAGCCATTTTCAAGTTGTCAGGAGGAGTATCTCCGTTGTCAATGAATATACACACTTAAACACATAGTTTCACAAACAATTACAATAAACACACACAAGTCCCATATTATAAAAGGATCGCGTGTCCGGTAGGCCTACTGTCTCGCACTGTACTAATCTGTTCTAGTGATATGTAATCTTGTTATCGGTTAAGGAATTGGAGGGGGGATCTAGTTGGAGTCTTCTTTGTATGTTTCAGATATTACTGTGTCGAATAATACATTAGAATCAAAACCTAATTTCTCATTGAGTATCAGGTTAGGTGTGGTCTTAAACATTTTGTAAATTTCGTACTGTTCCAATGTATTCAGTAATTTTCCTTTTTCATACCGATGTAGTATTTTTAAGTCTTCGCTGATTGTAGAATATTTGTGGTTGTTATTTTTATGAGGTGCTCTGTGTATTTTGATTCTACCTTTTATGGGCATTGTATTAATCTGGCTGTCGGAATATGTTCTTTATACCTCTTTTTGAAAGATCGGCCAGTCTGTCCTATATATTTCATTTGGCAATCAGCACAAGATTGAAAACAAGTACATTATAAATGACACAAACAAACATTATGTCAACATCATATACTACCACAAATATGTAGATGACATAATTGTTTTATACCGTGGCACATGTAGACAAATTCAAAAATTAGGAATTTATTTGAATAGTATACACCCCAATTTGAAATTAACCACTGAAACACAGCAGAACAATAACATTAATTTCCTTGACCTGACTATAACCTTATCTAATGGCAGCCATAAATTCAAAGTATTCCGCAAACCAACCAACACCAACCATACAATTCACGCTTCATCTAACCATCCATTTTCACACAAAATGGCAGCATACAATAGTTTTATACATAGACTTCGGAATACCAATGGATAGAACAGATTTTGATGAAGAAATGAATACCATAAAGCATATTGCTGTAAGCAACAGATACTCACCTACCATTATTGACAGAATTTACAGAAAACAGGGAAAATTTTTTTTACAAAACTAAACCAAAATCGGACAACAAATATGTCGTTTTAAAATACAATAGAGATTTACACTACATTGCCAGCAACGTATTTAGAAAACAGGGTTACACCACAGCGTCAAAGACAGGACATAGCCTACAAAGGGTTATAAACACGCAGGTGAAAAACACAGACAAATTCAGTTCCACCGGAGTATATGAGTTGTCTTGTGCTGATTGCCAAATGAAATAATACGACAGACTGGCCGATCTTTCAAAAAGAGGTATAAAGAACATATTCCGACAGCCAGATTAATACAATGCCCACAAAAGGTAGAATCAAAATACACAGAGCACCTCATAAATAACAACCACAAATATTATACAATCAGCGAAGACTTAAAAATACTACATCGGTGTGAAAAAGGAAAATTACTGAATGCATTGGAACAGTACGAAATTTACAAAATGTTTAAAACCACACCTAACCTGATACTCAATGAGAAATTAGGTTTTGATTCTAATGTATTATTCGACACAGTAATATCTGAAACAGACAAAAAAGACTCCAACTAGATCCCCCCTCCAATTCCTTAACCGATAACAAGATTACATATCACTAGAACAGATTAGTACAGTGCGAGACAGGAGGCCTACCGGACACGCGATCCTTTTATAATATGTGACTTGTGTGTGTTTATTGTAATTGTTTGTGAAACTATGTGTTTAAGTGTGTATATTCATTGACAACGGAGATACTCCTCCTGACAACTTGAAAATGGCTGAATAGCCGAAACGGCCGTCGTATAAGTAACGATGTATGACTATTATTGGTGACGGTAAGTTATTATTATAATAATTTTTCTTTTATCGATGCGTGATACATCTCAAATATCTATATCAGGAAGACTTTATTATTGGGGAACTATACAATTATTTGCAAAAAACACATAATAAACCAATGATTTTATTAATAAAATATGGAATAAGAATACATATTGACCACTCCGAGTTCGAACGACCAATATAAGTCAGCATATTTTACCGCGTAATAGTACCCTAACCTGTGGCATGCTACTACTGTAAAATGATTGGTTTTATCTACTTATCCAAATTAGAGGTACAGTGGGGCTCAATCCAGAACGATTCTGGCAATACCCACTAAAATACATAACACTTGTGCATTTATACAGCCAGATGATTGGCTATATGAAAGTTGTGTACCGATAAAAGTGAATCATTTGTTCCTAAACAGCAAACCGTACCCTCAAACACTCTCCCCTCTCAATAAAGAGTGTTACTTTCACTCTCACCCATCCCTTTCCCTTTTCTGCTTAAACATTTGTACAAAAACTATTTTTTGTAAAGTTTCTTACAAATGAATTGAAAGTGGTGAGGCTAGCAAATCACTAGAAATGATGTTCCAGAACGTCACAACTCCTTTTCTAGAATGTCATTACTTTTTAAGGGCCAATTGTCATACTGTATTTACTCTTTAAAGAGTTAATATGAAATAAAATGCTTTGTTTTTTATAAACTTATGAAATAGACCGCATATAGACCAGGGCTGATGGACGCCAAAAAATATTAAAACGGAAAAAAAATTAACAGCATGAGACCTACTGGAAGAGGAGCAAAATATTGTTGGAATGACGGGAAAAATAATTTGGAGTCGACAAAATGGAAAAGAGGTGAATTTTTAGGGGTTGAAAGTGGTATTTCACGATTTTTCGCAATTTGCAACGAAAGTTGACCTATTGAAAAAAGTTAAATAGCAAAGTTGTTGATAATAAAACTATCTACAACTTTTATATCTAACATTTTTATAGATAAACTCAAATTTTCCGGAAAAATCGAATAAACCGATTTTTAGTTTTGAATTTTTTTCTTGAGCAAAAATTAATTTTTTTGTCACGAAATTTGGTGGAAATATAACTTATTATGTTTCAAGTAAGCTGTAATTTTTTTGTAGCGAAATACAGATTTTTCCATTTTTTAATAGGCCTATTTCCTTATGTAAATAATGGACATTATATAAAAAAATGGCTTCTACATAACATGTTCTCATCCTTTAGTTCTGAAATTGGCTTTTCAGATATTGAAGAAATTTAAAAAAAAATGTGGTACCGGTACTAAACAAGACATTACTAAATTACAGAAGAAACATTAAATATCTATTAATTAACTATTTATGTTTATACTTATTATATGAAATGTTTTAAACTAGAATTTGACTTGTTTTGATCACATCATCGCTTAAGAAACAATAATGCTTTAATGACACTTTAACAAATTGAATTTTAGGTTCCACGCATTCTGGTGGACATTAGCAGAACTAAACTAATACAATATTTACAGCAAAAATCCTAGACTTAGCAGCACCATTTCACAAAAACAAAACCACCTAAATAAACAATACCAAGATATCTAGATAGGCTGCCAAGAAACAATACCTCCTATCTACAGAGCTTTTGTAAAATAACCCGCCACCCTACTAAGACAATAAAGAAACCCCCTCCCCTATAAAGACAATACCACCTAATTACAATTATATACAGTCTAATAACGCAAATATTTAGTTTGTTAACAACCAAAACCGCTTCCTGTAATTCGTTAAGGTACCAGTACCACCTACCTCCAAATCGATAACGAACCAATACTGCCTAACTAACGTAGTAAATTTATTAACTTAGATTTATTTTCTTTAATAGCAAAACATATCCAAAATGTTGTTTTAAAAATAAAAATATAATTAGCCTATATTAAATATAAATTATTATATACTTGGAAATAAGCAGTTTTTTGTTCCTCTTGTGTAGATACTGAAATGTGAGTTAGGTGGTGTTAAGAACGACGGTAGGCTAAGGGACGATATATAAAAACAACAGATTTTCATATACGATTGTGTATGATGTCATAAATTTATATAAAATAACATTGTAAAGGAGGCGTGTTTTGACTATGTCATGAAAAGTCACAAAATGTAAAAAGTTAAAAAACAGCTGCCGTAATATATCCTTGAATAAATTTACTGGACCCAGAATGGATTAGGTTAATACTTTGGGATACGTGTTGGGTTTGGAATACAAGTAAAGAAGTAGTCAAAAAACGTAATATCACTACATACTGCCAAACGTCCAAGAAGAGTTACATGAAAAAACTCCTATCTCTACTGACATAGTAAGCATGCACATCAAAAGTTACACTAAATTTTCTAAAAACAGTAATATGAAACAGTATTTTGTGTGTGGTATATTGTACTTTATTCATTTTCTAAAGGTTGATGAAATTGGAAGTTGGATGCATTTTAAAGTAGGCATTACATTTTCCTCTTAAAGCTTATATTTAAAAAGTTGTTGTTAAGTGTTGTTATTTGTTGGTCTTCGTATTCAACTCAAGAATTCATTTTACTTGTAAAAACCTATTTTAAAATTTGAGAAAATGTTACTCACACAATCGGATACTGTAAAATGACTTTAGTAACTATCACCAAACATCTTATGCTGCGGTAAAAAAATGAAGCAAATTTAATCAGTTCTAAATATGTAAAGACCAATCCTTTTAGTGGTCGGTCAATTTAAAATATGGCAATAGTGTTTGTAAACTGTTAACCTTCATTCACCATCGTTACCCTACCAGCAGTTAGTTGTGCTACCATGGTGAATGGTGCTGAAATATTATTATAATGAAAGATCTGCATATAAATGCCTATAAGATGACAAGAATTGAAGCTAACGGATCTTCAAGAGTTTTCTGAATGGATTTTTTATATAGCTGCATTTATATCAACCAACTTATGTTTTATATGTCATATGTATTCAGATTGTAAAAATTGCTCATATGTTGATGTAGTGAATCTTTTTGTTACAGGTAGGAAATGCAACGGTCTGCTAGATATTAAAAAGTATAATCAGTACTAAAGATGAAACTGTTTACCTTCTGGAGTAAGAGACAACATACAAAATGGTTCCCCTCTGACAACCACTTCTTGCATAATAATGGCGAAGCTATAAACATCTCCTGGCTGCGTACCTTGGTAGCGCAAAGATTCTGACCTTAAAAGTTCAGGAGCTGTCCAAAGCAAGTCTATAAAAACATAAACACAATAACTAGCTTAAAAATGTTGCTTGTGTCACTAAAATTTTGTATTTCTCATCAAAGTCAGAACAAAACATGACGATTACAATGTATTATATTCTAAGTGCATTGAAATGTTTGAAAAGGGTCCCTAAGGGGTCCCCAAAAAATGTATGTTTAAAAATAACAACATTAGTTGTTATTTTATACATAAAAGTTATAAATACCTTAATTCATTCAGTTAAATAATTAAATGTATTTATCCATGTGGATAACTAGTTTCGATGGTTATACTGTCATCGTCAGATCCTAGACACCGTTGTTGGGAAGAAGTTGTTCAGCCATTCTGAGGCGTCGTCTTATTATCTGTCTCATATGTTGTATAAGAGAATAATTTAATTAAAATTGATTAAAACAATAACATAATTACACATTATACACGGTACACATATACACTTAAAAGACATAAACCGGTAACAAATGTTCGCTGCTTTTTGAACCAACGTTTGGTTTGGCGTAACAAGAGATGAGTGGATGAGCCGGGCGGTCACTGATAACTGACTAAACATTGAACGGGTCGTGTCTCTTGATCCCTTCCCTTAGTTTGATTACAGTATTAAACAGTGCATTCGAGCAATAATTTATTTTGTTGTTTAACAAGAGGTGGTGTTTGTTTTGTGTTGCAGCGTATATCTCAAACTCTTCGAGTGACAACATTGAACGGCCCTTTTTACAAATGTAGAGTATTTTTAGGTTGTTGTCTATGGATGTGTATTTGTGATCGTGTACAAAGTGTTGGGCAAAATGTGATTTTTGTTCGGCTATTGTAAATCAGGGTAGGTGTTCTTTGAATCGTGTATCAAACGATTGTCCTGTTTGGCCGACGTAGAACTTTTCGCTGTCGGTGCAGGTGATCTTATACACACCGGATAGATTCATATTGTTCATGCGAGAGCTATTTTTTATGATCAGAAAATTAGCTAGTTTATTGGATGTTCTGTAATAAAGAACTAACACCACAAAGCCCAGAAAATTATGCTAAAGAATGCAGTACTATTAGACGTATTGCCATAGCTAACGGATATAAACCTGATATAATCAACAGAATAATAAAAAGAAAAAACAACAAAACTCAAACCTGCACTTCTTCTCGAGCTAAATAAGGACAAAAAAACATATATGTCCATCGAATTCGGCAGGAGACTCGAGTTCCGATCCAAGAAAGAACTTACCAAACACAACATAATTCTTTCTTACAGAACAATGCACCGTCAAAACTAGTTATCCACACGGATAAATACATTGGATTGTTCGACGGAATGAATTAAAGTATTTATAATCTTTATATATACATTAAGTATACAATCCAGGAGGCTAACCCCACATTATGTATAAATTAGTTATTTGAGGATGGATGGAGGGAATTTTGATATTTAGGATTCTATTAACCATAACTCCATAACCATAAAAAATTAGAATGAGTTATGGTCAATAGAATCCTAAATAACAACATTTATTTTGTAGTTTTGTTTTATGGGGATTGTTGTAACTTTTGAAATTACAGAATATTTTTAAAATATTCTAGTGCTAAACCACTTCTAAGTAGTTCTGACTTTTTAATAATTCCTTTGCACTCGGAAGGGTATTTTAAGAATCATTCTCTCTGGTTGGACGGCCAACACTGCTGGCCAAACCCATCATCCAGTCAAATCAAAAGTTGTACCTAACATAATATCCTCTCCAGTCGGATGGCCAGCACTGCTGGCTGTTTGTCACACCATTAGCTCGACCACCATGTTACATTCTACACTGCCCAAGGACGGAATCTGTTTTTTGTACCTTCTGAAAGTGTGATTTTAGGTCTGGGTTTTAGCAAATTTAAAGCCCAAAACAGATTTAAATGTTGATAGTTATAACTTTGAAAAAAAGAAGGATTCAACTGCGTAATTCGTTTGAATGAAATATAAAATATAAGTAACATCAAAAAATAATTAAAGAAGACAAAAATTTCATTTACTGTTTGTGTGTCTTTTATTTATACTTATTCAATAAAACAAATTTTTTAAATCTTTCTCAGTGTGACATATCGTCCATAATATCGTCAGATTTATCAAGAACACTGAATAAATCACTCATATTCAATATATATAACTACACATAAAGCACACATATAACACAACAGTCATTACTATTCCAGAATAGCACTTGGAATAAAGTCAAAGGCAGTCAAACCAAATATTTCAAAGCTTTGCCAACCTATAAAACGTAAACTTAATTTAGTTTAACATTTCTTCACAAGGTTTAACCACTAACAGAGAGAATACAATTTATTATTTACGTATAATCTAAATAAAGGACAAAGCAATTAATAACAATTCCGATCTGACAAAGTTATCGTTGAGCCGAAGCTATGGGTGTGGTTAGATCGCGAAGTCTGAGCGTGCGCGTTTTTTGTTGGTTTTTAAGTTAGAGTAGTCTGGCAGATGAAACGTTAGTGTTTACGTTAGTTTTATTTTGCTCTTTGCCATCCTCTTGGAATGCACATAGTTCGTGTTTTGTCTTATTTTTATAATGTTTTCTTTCAGCAAAACTTACACAGGACCTTTGCCAAAAGCCCAGTATTTTGTTTCGGAACTGACAAGGAGTATCCGAAGTTCCAATCGCAACATAACATGGGATAATTGGTTTACCTCCATACAGTTAGTGAATGAGTTATTGAAGCCCGATTATCAGCTCACAATGATTGGAACCATCCGAAGAGACAAACCTGACCTTCCCCCAGAGATGGTGTCTTCCAGTTCAAGAAAAGTTGGGACAAGTGTTTTCTGCTATGATGGTGCTAAGACATTGGTGTCATATCAAACAAAGCCTAACCGTGATGTCTTGGTCTTGTCAACCTGTCATGAAACACCCAGTGTCAATCCAAAAAGTAAGAAGCCTGACATTATTGAATGTTATAATGAAACTAAAGGCGCGGTTGACGCACTCGACCAAATGTGCAACAACATGTCTTGTAATAAAAAAACTCAAAGATGGCCCTTATGTGTATTTTATATGATAAACATTTTATTGGTCAACAGTTATGTTCTGTATGTTGAAAATAAGGTAAAAAAAAATGAAACACTTATCAACAGGTGCAACTTTGCAAACAGCTTCATGTTGCCCTAACAGCACCTTGGTTGCAACACAGAATATTGATCCCAACATTGAGTAAGCCCCTGCGACGAATGATAGAGAAAATTCTTTGTATTCCAGTTCCAAATCAGTGCCCAGAACAACATCAACAACAGGGTTGCATTCTGTCCTTCTGCAAAAAGGAGAATGACAAGATTCTTTTGTGAACAATGTTCAAGAGCATATTGTGGTGAGCATCAAGCTAAGTGTTGCTATGACTGTACAACAGACTGAGATGGTTATAAAATGCATTAAAAGTGTTTTATGCATATTTTAATGTTGTGTAAGTAAAAATTTTTTTTTTTTTATTTGGTTTTTTACCCTTTTGTAAAACAGTAGTCTGTCAGACGAAAGGTTAGTATCTACGTTTGGTTAAAAGTATTCAAGAATACCTCTTGCAGTCTTCCTTGTAGGGGTTATGTTCTGACAGTCGTAGAAAATCGACAAGCAATAATCAGTTATTTTAAGCACCCATCTTGCGTCAATTATACAGTTCCTTGAAGTAAGAGATCCGTGGACTCTGTGAGGGATGGAATGAAGATATCTCATGCCCTGTAAAAGGATATAATTTTATATATTGTTATGTAATGAAACACTTTAAACACAATGTTACATTTATGTTGGTTACAAGTTACACTTATAATAATCATTGATCTAAGATTATTTGCAGTTACATTAATATTTCTATTTAGTTGCTAGTAGCTAAAATTAGTGAGGGTGATGCACCAGAAAATGTTTAACTTTGATTTCAAGTTTCTTAAAAGGAAACAAAAATGTACGAAAATAAGATTTATTCTGAAACTTTATAAAATCCTAAAATAATAAAATCAATAATTGTTTATTTACTTTGACCCAAACGTTTATAGTTCAAGGTTCAGCTTTTCATTTAAAAATTAAATTTATTCTTTTTGTTTTAATTTGCATGAAGAGATCAAAGGTGGTATTTTATCAGACAGGTAAAATTTATTCTTGATTTAAATTTAAACTAAGATATATTTTCACACTTTTACTTTAAAACAAAGTGTCATGTTCTGCTTGAGCAATGTAAATCTGTTACTTCAACTGTCTGATAAATGTATATTAAATACATTTATTCCTGCTGAAATCATAGCAGCATGACAGGGCCTGCACTGAAAGACCAACAATGGCTCTCTCTTCCTTGCAGCCTCAAATGCAGCTTCCTATGTGCTCATGCATATAACAACCAAATACCACACCACTAAAACTGTGAAGCTTAGAGCAAGTACTAACCATTCATCTGTGTGTAGATAGTGTACAAATGAATACAATATTTTCTTCTTTTTTTTTAATAAAGACAAATATTTATTTCTCATAGATACAACACAACAGTCATCTTTAAAAAACAAAAAAAAAAAAACAAATAAAAACAGTTAAATTAATACAAACTAAACTTACAAAAGGAAAACAATAATATCTGTGCAAAATATAGGACACCCTAAAAGGCTCAGCTTGTTTCGGGTTCTCCAACAAAAAAAGAACTAGCAACCCCTAAAAGTGTTTACATTACCTATACCATTACATAAATAAAAAAGATGGAATCTAAATATATTATACATTCAAAAAGAAATATACAATAAAATTCAAAAGTGTTCTTGAATTATTTGACAGAGCCAAGAGTGCCCATCCCCCCCAAAGCCTATGGCGCATATCCCCCCCAAAACCTGCCTGTGGGTTCCCTCTCCCAAATAAAGTAGACATTTTATGCAGTGGCGGCTCGTGCTTAGGTTCACTGGTTCAGTGAACCCCCAAGCAAATTGCGTTAATAAAATAATATTTTAACAACTATAAATATTTAGTTCTTGGTTTCATAAATCTAACAATATAGTGTGAAAAGTTGTTAAAATACGACAGAGTTACAACGCACAGCTCTACTACATCGTTTTCAGCTGCCTGGTTCAATCCAAAGAATGAACCTCCTGGCCTAGGTGAGGGGGTACAGGGGAACAGCGGGGGAATAGCGTTTCTAGCATTGCTTTTCGCTGCACGCTAAATGCAGCGACTCCCGACTCCTTCCGAAGATAGCCGAAGCTGCAGTTCACAACTAACTTTGTTATGGTGTTTGTAGTTGGTTTGTTTACTTCTTTGATTTATAGGTTATGTCAGTTATGCATTCTATGAAGTTCATGGCTTAAGTTTGTGTTAGTGTGGGCATATTTTTACTATTGATAAATAATATTATTGCAGTTCAGTGTTGTTATTAGCGTTGTGTTAAGGAGAATGAACATCGTTACATCTTTGCTAAGGGTAACTTTTCTTCTTTACCTCTTGGGAAAAGTGTGCTATTAAAGTGTACAGGTCTCTTCATTATTATTATTAAAGTGTTACTTCATTATTTAATTTATGAGTCACTTTATGAACTAAAAACTTAATTAAACTAATGAATAAAGTAAAGGTTACTATGTAAGACAACATTGTTCTCGATTTTCCATTTATAATAATTAATATGTATATGGTACTCAAATGTATCATGAAAAGTGTAACCCGATTTATCTCATTGCATGTTCAGAAATTTGCAGGAACCCCCCACCCTATGGGGAATATACGGGGAATAGATTTGAACCCCCAAGGTAATAATTCACCAGCCGCCACTGATTTTATGCCATTTTAGCAAAACAAAAAAAACATTATTACGCATAATTGTTTTTTTTTTCTTTCTTAAAAGTGTTATTTTATTCTCTGAAAACAACCCATTAGGTAACTTAAAGTTTACAGTTACATCCAATAACTTATTAAAGTTTTTCATAAAAATATATTTATGGAAAAAATGAGGTTCTACGTAATTTATAAAATAATACAAATACACAAATTCTGTAAGATTTATTAACAAAAACAACATATTACTACTTTTGAAAGTAGCAGAAGACATCATAATATTAAATAAGTTCTTTAACCTCTAATGCTTGGTGAAAAAGAAATCCTTGTTATTGGAGGTAATCGTATGTAATGTAACATGTTAAAGTATTAAACTAGCTATTCGAATTTTATTAAAATTTATTTATTTATTTTATTAAAAAAGTAATATTATAGGCTAGTTGAAAAATACAAAAATAAATTTACATTCATTGATAATAGTTAATAAAATGTTGTAAGAAAATAACAATAAAAAACTACAATACATTTTGAAGACCAGTAGTAGGTACTTAACCGATTTGGAAAAATACAAATAAATGATATTTCATGCAACACAAAATTAAGTGATAATAAAATTGTTTTAATATTATTTTGATATAATTAGACATTGATTGAAAAGTGTAAGTGATTGATTACTTACTACAAAGTGTAAGTATTGGGGTAAACACGAATACCCTAAATTAAGATTTTTAAATAAATAACAAAAAATAACAAATAACAATAATAGTTAATAATATAAAATAGATTTCAAAAGAACTTAATGGAATAAAACTAATAGGCCAGACACATTAGATGTAAAGGTACGTTGTGATTGAGCGACTGGTGTGATCATCGCTCTGCGATAATCGCGGCCGCCTGCTTTGCATTGTTCAAAATGGTCTTGTTGTCTTGTTATGATCGGGCAACTGGTAGATTAATCGCTTCAATAACAACAGTCTGACGGCGATCATCGCTTCGCAATTATGTTCCAGCTATAATCGCAGAGCTATGATCGCACCAGTCGATTCAATCACAACATTAACCCGATAGCAAATTGGACGTACCAGGTCAAATTTCGTCGAACAAGATATCACTGAACGAAATCATGAGATGTCACAAAAATTTTCAAATGTGATCTTTCAAAATTTCAAATGGTCCAATGAAAAAAAAACGTACACATCTACGAAGAAGCTAGACAACACCCAAATAAAATAAAAAACGAAAACAAACACTGAGCTGGAGAGGAAAGAGAAAATACCCTAAGTTCAACCCTCCCAATATCACGGCTTACCATCTGAAGATACACATACTTTTATATCCAGATAAGAAGTGGCTTCAAGAGCTTACGGATGGACAGCCAAATCACAAATCAATCTATTAATTACATACCATAACGTCGAAGACAACCAAATAATAGCACATGCAATACATGGTTTAAGACCTGAAATTTGCGAACATATAATAACAATGGAGAATAGAACACTAGACCAAAGAATCTAAGGAAAATTGAACAAGTTTTTAAAAAAAAAACCTAAATCACCAAGAAATACTTAAGAATCACGGAAAATCACAATAGCACGGGAACTAGCACAGAGAAGCCCCAATTTGAAACCATTAAAACCATGACAGAGCAACTTACAGAAATTGTACACACATTAGGGTTAAATATACAACAGAAAGGTTATAAAAACAAACACATTTCAAATAAACGGTACCAAAAACTGGCACATACTTTCTCACAAAAATATTTAAATTATTAAACAGATTCACAGTGACTTCATTTTTGTATGAGGGGTAGGAGAGGTGATTTTAAACTAGGAGATTACTAATAAATATTATTATTATTAGCTAGAGATAAAACTATTCGATTGATTTCGAACAAATTTGCACCAAACACATCAATTAGGCCTGTAAAGATGCACGAAAAAATGTTTTGAAAAACAACTCCCTTTTTTGACCAAAAAACCTCTAAAAATCAGTTATTATTATTTTTATTAGCTAAACAAGAATTTTTATAAAGATACGTTTTTCTGTATGTGGTAGGGTACATTAAAGGCTGCAAATAAGCCAAATTTGATCAAAATCGTTAGAGCCGATTTTTTATAAAAAAAATAATACCCTAACTGACTTTTTGGGGTTTTTTTGGCCAAAAAGGGGGTTGTTTTTTAAAATTGTTCAAACCCGTTTTTCGTGCATTTATACAGGCCTACTTTTATACATGTAGGCCTGTATACTTTTATACTTTTATACATGCATTTATACATGTCTGGTGCAAATTTGTTTGAAATCGATGGAATAGTTTTCGCACTAGCTTTGTATACAAACAGACAGACATTTTGTAAAAACCACTTTTTTGGAAGGGTCAAAAAATTAATATAAGACCAACAATATTCAAAACAATGTAGGACGAAACTACACAATATGTAAAATAAATAAATTACTATAACAGATTTTTCTTCCGAAAATACAATTGCAATATAATTATGTAAAATGGACAACCATACAAGTGAAGAAAGTGATTTTCATCCAAAAAGAAACAAGCAATACATCTACTTATATAAAGCTAGACGGTAACACTGATTCACTGACATTAATTATTAGGCACTTCCCGTAATCGTGCCCCCCTTGACCTCATATTTGAATTAAAGCTCTCGACGAGAAACTTTTGGGAAAATTGCCAGAAGTTAACATTTTTTAATTTTGTAAGCACCTTTGGGCGGGAAAGATTTTTTAGATTTTTTAAATTTTTCATTTTTTTACTTTGAGCGCGTTTTGTAAGAAAACGGTAAGAGATAGCAAAAAATGTTAAATACAAAAGTTGTAGAAAATTTAATTTCAGACTAACGATTTTTCATCAGATTCAAGATCCAATCATCCATTTAGCCACTATTCATCCGAGAAGGGAGACTCCGCCCAAAGTCCTTAAAGCTAGACGATTTCACCGATTCACTGACATTAATTATTAGGCACTTCCCGTAATCGTAGCTCGACCTCATACTTGAATTAAAGCTCTCAACGAGAAACTTCTGGGAAAATTGCCAGAATTTAACATTTTTTAAATTTTGCAAGTACCTTTTGGGCGGGAAAGATTTTTTAGATTTTTTTCTATTTCTTAATTTTCTTACTTTGAGCGCATTTAGTAATAAAACGGTAAGAGATAGCAAAAAAATGTTAAATACAAAAGTTGTAGAAAATTAAATTTCAAAAAAGAGATTTTCTGTCAGATTCAAGATCCAATCATCCCTTTAGCCGCTATTAACCCGAGAAGGAGCTACGCCAAACAATCCATCAAATTTCCCATGTTAATCTAATGGAGATAATGTTTAATGAGTTTGAGTCAGCTGCCAAATAAAACAGCTGATTTGTGCTCGGTCACCTATGTACAAACGAGCCAAAGATTAACGAGATTCTTAAGCGAATTTTCCAACTGCGAGCGAAGCGAAGCAGCCAACTGTGGCCGAAGGCCGAGGCGGGGTTGGGACGCTAAGCGTCAAGGGGCAGAGCCCTTAGTAAGTCAATAAAACTGTTTTGTATTAAAAATTAGATTAAAAAAAGTGAATAGTAACACTACTTTTAATGTTTTTTTATGATTTGAACAGAAGCTTTTTTCTTTGATTAGACGACAAGACAAACTTGTTCACTAACTTCCGCTCATTTAAAAATTATGAATTTGTTATCGTTTTAAAGCTAACTAAACGTAGTTTATAACGATGTAAATTTGATATTGAAGTTAGAAAATAGCCAACCGTTAACCCTATTATTTGAATTTAGACGAATATTTCTAATAATATGCAAATTATTTCTAATAATAACTTTTTCTACACTATATTTATGTGTAGTGGGAAGTTGTTTTACTATTTATTTCACGTCATTTTCGAAATCACCAATCTAAAGAGCACAAAATGAAGGTATTCGGTATAGTAAATTTCATACTTGTATCGTTAAACTCATACTTGTTGGAAAGCACGTTTCATACAGAAACCAAAAATATACACTTTGTAAGACATTTGTTGATGATTTATGCGCAAACGCAGTTTGGACGAAAGGCTGCATTTTTAATTCGAGCCGTGACGTCATCTGATGAAATGCGCTGAACCCTTCCAAAACTCGTCTTTCTGAGTAGCACCCCTTACCTACTTACACCGTTTTACACCATGGTTTTGGAACTGTTGTGAGGGGGAGGGCAGTTGTTTGCAGAATGACCTTTGCAGGCTCTCAATGGTGTAAATGTCTATAATATGTTTAAACTTTGTTTACACCGCACTCGGCACCCTCTATCGGCTCATCTCTACACTGCACTACAAGCAGTAGTAGTCGAATTGCCTGGCTGTCAATAATACGGCACTTTCACACGAATAATTATTGGAGATTTTTAACACATAGAAACAACAGATTATCTCCTAATTTCTTGGGGGAATCGTCAAATCTTCATATTTTATATTGATTTTAATCAGGAACATATGAAAATTCCCCCCCAAACTGTGAAAAACACCCCAAAAATTGATTCCCCCCCAAAAACTCTGATGGCGCAACTTGCGCCATCAAACCATGCTGTGGGCACCCCTGGACAGAGCATATTATAATATTATAAAATTCTTCTTCTACCAACTAAAAGCCAAAACTACCAACAAGTCTCAACAAGTGACAAAGATTAACTAACATCAAACAAGAACTTTAAAAAAACACTAGACATTATCTAGAGACAATAAAAATGTTTCAGTTGCATTCGAAATATTATTTTAAATTTGATGCCTTTTTATAAGATGGGAATCCTAATACAATTTTTTTTTGCAGAATGCAAATATAATCTCACAAAAGCTTCATTTAAAGTGAAATAAATTCTTAAAAATGAAATGGCGAGTAATTAAAACTATTAAAATGTTTTCAAAGCTTTCAAATTAGAAAAATGCATGACATGCCATTGCAACCATAGTTACCTACAGAATGGGTTAAAGTTTTCGTTCTAATTACCAATATTTGTTCATGTAACTGTAGCTTGATGCAAATAATTTCTTCTAGTTGTCTTTTAATTTAAATTAAACTATTAACATAGAAAAAACAATTTAAATTATACACTCGTATCACTGACAGAAATGTATTAAAAAAATGCCTTGTAAAAATTTGTGCAAAAACTTAATTTAAGGTAGGATTTAATTCGTGTGTAGGTCTTCCTAGTAAATTTTTGTTTTGACTTGTAATGTTTTTTGTAAAGGTGACTATTGTATTGTCTCTATGAGAAATAAAGATTTTTCTTTCGTAAAAAAAAGAAAATATTATATTTGTATTCATTTGTACATTATCTACACACAGGTTAAATGATTTGCTCTACAGTTACAAAATTTGTACGGAACTATGTACTTCAGTTTCATGGAATTTGGATGCTTTCAAATTAACTTTAAAAATATTGTTTATAATAGTTTCCATACTTTTTGTTGCAAAACTGTAATATTATGGATTACATATAACATAAAAACAACACAAAACAAAATAGAAAATTTAAGAATACATTAAACATATGGTAATAACTTTAATCAACATGAGAAATTAAACAAAAAAGTTTCAATTTCAAAAATCACTTGTAAATCTCATTGCATTTTTCTTTTACAGTAGGTGAAATGTATAAATCTAAAAGCTACATCAGTCACAATAAGCTTTTTGCGCTCTCTAATATCGTATTGTATAAGTAAGACCTACTTTTCTTGTCCTTACACTAGGCTGAGGATAGGTCCTACGATGTCCATTGATTCCTTGCCAGCTGAAACTTCATAGGTTATTAAATCTATCCTTTATTGTTCAAGTGCTTCACCTTTGCTATGCAGTTTACTCCTGACTCCCACATATCCCGCTATAATTGTCTACTGATAGAGGCCTACAGCTTTATGTGCTTACTGAGCATACCATGAATTGTAAATTAAACAAACTAACCGCCTAGATTAACCTTTTCATATTTGTAAAAGCCTGTTGATAATGCTCTTATCAGGGCCAGTGATCAGTGTCTTGGAGTGGTGCTGCCCATCGAATTTATTCCAGAAGTAGAGTGGGTTTTGCCCTATTTAAGAAAGAAGTTCTTATCTTTTACACTATAAGATGCCACACAACACTGGTTCGTGGGATGAATGTGTACCTTTCCTAGCAAGAAGGTCGGATCTTTTATTGCCAGTGAATCCCTTGTGTCCTGGAATCCAGAAGAGGTGAACATCATTTTGTACAGCCAGTTGTTAAATTGCTCGAAGTCAACTTTCTTGAACTACTATATCTTGACAGCTTTGTAATAAAGTGGCATTCTGCATAAAGGTTACTACAGTTCTACAACTTTTGGATATGAAAATCTTTAATGAGATAAAAAAATGAGGTCAGACTGGTTCTAAAATATGATATTATACATCCAATGGTTAGATTTTTATAAAAAATATTTTAGACTCATCAATGGAAAACATAATATCAGGCTTTATCCGAAAAACTTACTTACTCTAACCAAATCTGTCAACAATGACAGTCTAAAGCTCCAATCAAGTTTGATTTCATCCTGCACAAGTACATCCTCTAGAGATCCTCTGCTGCACCACTCCCAGACCAGAGCAGGTCTAGTAGGGTCTGTCAGACAGCCAATCAGAGGGTTCACATTTTCGTGTCTCATTCCGTGTAACTAAAACAATGTAAATGTATTTTGTCATAGTAACTTATTGATTATTATTTTCTAGAATTCCATTTAATAAGTTTCAGTTCGACTTGTTTTTCATCGTTCTTAATACTTTGGTTGACCTAACACTTCATTGATTGTGTTGATTATGACTGAACAATTGATTTATCCTTCCTAATGGAAAACCTATCAAATTGACTGAAGGTACTTGGTCGAAGTCCATTTTATTGAAAAAACAAACACACAATTTTTAGTAAATTTTACAAATTTTATTGAGTCTTGCAGACCAACAATTGACTTATGTAGGCCAAACTGGCCTTAGTTTTAATTGTAGGTTAAGTGAGCATGATAAAAGTAAGTGGTTGGGTCGTAACAACTGTAGTTTTTCCAATCATTTAAAAACTCATTTAGTGTCACATTTTTTTCAATAATGTTAGTTAAAGATTCTCGATGTCAATGAAAAAAGTAGGAAGTTATATTCATTGGAAATGATAGAAATTAAGAGATCATATTATAGACTCTAACCTTTTACTAAATGATCAGGTGGAATTTATGTAAAACTCACCTTTGCCAAAACTATTGTCTTACCTATTACCATAGGTTTCACACGTCCATCCACACCCTTTCCCTTTTATTTGGCTTGTCGGCCAAATAACTGTTCTCGTTTGTTCTCAGGCATTATTTATATGCCTGTTTTCTGTATTTTCCTTTGTCTGTGTTAACCTACCTTGTCAATTCCATCGCTAGAAAAACCATGGTAGGCAAGACTAAAATAAATTTGTAGAATTTTTTTAAAATTGTGTTTGTTTTTTGATTAGAAATTAATGTTTTAGGTGATTTCCAAACTTAATTTAGGGGATACAAGCTACTAGGATCTAGGCTTAAAATTTTACAAGAAAGTGATGTTTTTTGATTATTTTTAAACTTAAGTTATGAGTCCCTGAATACAAAGGAAAATGTTGACATATTAAAGCAAAATGTTATATGTAAGTAATGTCTTGTAATATTACAAAACTACTCCTATCTTTACTCACACCTTAATTGAAATTTACAAAACTAAGTAGGTAATACAAAATGCAGGCCTAAACAAATATTAAAAACGTTTACGTTAATAATGTTTTATATTTCCAAATAATTGTAGAAAATATAAAATGTGGATCATAACATACCTATCTTAAATTTAAACTTATAATATAGTAAGCATTCTTGGATAGCGCCAGATAAAATTCACTAATAAACTTTCTCGCTGTGTATATTTTCCCGCTGTGTACAATAATGGTCCAACAAGACTAAAACAGAGGTTAACTCCTCACATTATAAAAAGTCCGCCAAGGTGAATTTTCCACCCTTAAAACATACTGATATCCGGACTTATAGTAACACTACGAGTATAATGAACTACAGGAAATTAGCTGTTAATAGTTTAAAAATCAGTATAAAGCTGTTAAGATAGGTACTCAAAATTCAGTTACCAGGTTAATAGGTGCTTACCTAAGAATCCTATACTCTAATACGAGCAATGTCTGTTTGTTTGTTTGTGTGTTTGTGTGTTTGTACGAGCAATCTCGAGATCCAGCGGAAGGATTTTGCTGAAAGTTTGGGATTAGAGGCTTTTGGGACTAAAAAATCGATTGGTAAAAACCACTACCTCAGGAAAACTCGTATTTTTCTGAAAAACTCATTTGAAAATTGAAAATTTTTAACATTGGGGTTATGTAATTTAAAATCAATAGGATACATATGACAAACATCAGCTGTTTCCTATAATATTTCCATCAGCTGTCTCCTATAAATGTTTCCATTTAATTTGCTCGTTTAAATTTATTTTGTAAGTATTAAACATAAATAATTTGTCGTAAACGGTCAAACCAATTTACATGTCACCACGATGAACGTTCTACACAAACTCAGCTCATTCCGGAATCAGAACCTTCAAATACTGAACCACCAGTTGCTGAACTGTCTGTTTCTGTAACACCAGCAGTATCACGGCCAACTCGAATAGCAAAATTACAATGCATAGAACATATTTCGAACGTAAGTGAAGAAGAAAGGAATTGTCATATTGAAGAACAACGTGTCCGAGCTTCATGCAGACGGATCAACGAAACTGAAGAAGAAAGGGATCATCGTCTTGAAGAAGAACGTCTCCGATCTTCATGCAGACGGATCAACGAAAGTGAAGAAGAGAGGAATCGTCGACTCGAACAAGAACGCTTCCGAGTTCTTAATCACCGTAATAATGAAATAGAAGAACAACAAAACAGGCGCCGAGAAGAAGATCGCCGTAGTCATGCACGAATTCGACGAGTTTCTGCAGCCAACCATCTCCCAACCTACAAGACTGCAACAACAGCAGATGTCGTATACTCAAGTCTTGGGTCATTCAACGTTAAGTGTATTCATGATGGCGCCTTACATTTCCCAGAAGAACGTGTAACAAACCAAACCAACATCAACTCATTCGGTGACTGCTGTTTTCATGGTCGAATATTACAAACACCAACAACCTTCCCAAACGAACTGGCACTGCTGTTTGTTCGGCAACATCCCCTTTCTTCAGAATTTCACTCTAGAATCCGTAATATTGATGCGTGTTTCGCTCTGTCATCATTTAATGTAGCTGATGACAGAACATTTAACAATCGCGGAATCTACAGCTTTACGGCTTGCGGACTTATATACCACAAGATGAATGTTGCGGCCCAACCTGCACTAGATGCGGCCGGAAATACCGAACAGCCCCGCTATGGACAAATGTATTTTCTAGATGCAAACGAAGCGGTAGCAGAACGAACAAACCATCTGATCAGTGGTGGAATAAACCAGGATCTTCTTAAACTTTTGGAAAAAATTATGCGTGACCAGAACCCGTTTGTACGAGGATTTATGATGATGCGGGAAGTAGTCGACGAAGCTAACCAACTGTCAATTGCTTCCGGAATTGTACCTCCAAAAGTGCACATGTTGATTTCAGCCCGTGAAGGTGACGACCCAAGACGTTTCAACTCATCAACGTTTAACGAGGTAGCAGCTGTCATCACACTAAATGCTGACCAAAGCTTTCCAGAAAACGAAATGGTAGTGAGAGAAAGAGGAAAGGATATTATCACGCTTAAGAACACTGACAGCCGCATAGAGCCGTTTAGCTACCCACTTTTTTATCCACAAGGGAATTTTGGATGGTCTGTTGGACAACTGCTGCAGAGGCCGTATCCAAGCCGACTGAGTATGACTCGATTAGAATTTGCTCAACACCGTCTAGCTTTTCGTCCAAATCATGCAAAGCCTCTTCCAGTGGATTGTGCAGGAACTGACCTAGACTTACGGCTCGTGACCTTTAACGCACTTCATTTTTGCGGCCGTCTTTTTCAGCAGTATGTCGTCGACACCTACATACGCGTGGAGCGTGACAGAATCCTATTTATAAAAAACAACCAGAAGAAGCTCATGGCTGAATCTTATGCCGGGGTGTCTCGCATGCTCAATGACTTGGCTGCTAAACAGGATGCAACTATTGGCGCAAAGGTAATTCTTCCGTCTTCATTTCCTGGATCTACGCGTTTTTACACAGAGCACTTCGAAGATGCAATGGCTATTGTGCGAAGGCACGGATCACCTGACTACTTCATAACAGTGACATGTAATCCAGAATGGCCAGAACTCCGACAAGCAGCGCAAATTGAATTAGGCAATGGAAACATTGTTCAGCAGTTGGCACAAGACCATCCAGACCTCGTTGCACGAATTGCCAAGCTAAAATTTGGACATATTGTTGACGACATTATGAAGAAGCAAATACTTGGAAGGGCAACTGCGTATGTCTATACGATCGAGTTTCAGAAGCGTGGTTTGCCGCACATGCATTTACTAATAATTATGGCAAGGGACAATAAAATACAAAGTGCCGAGGAGATCGACGACATCATATGTGCAGAAATTCCCGAAAACGATGAAGAACTCCGACAATTAGTTCTAAAATGGATGACCCATAATCCTTGCGGTGAACACAACAACAAGGCACCATGCATGGTCGTAAAAAATGGACGATATAAATGTCGCTTTGGCTATCCGATGGAACACCACGAGTTTACGTCTCTCATGGACGATAACAAACCCAAGTACCGACGCCGATACATCCCAACATTGGACCCACACAATGAGGAATTTTCGCACGATCAAGCTGTATACCGCAAAGACAGTCAAGGGCGCAGAGTGACTAGAGATAACCGCCATGTCGCTCCCTACAATGGATATATGTTAAAGAAGTACAACTGCCATATAAATGTTGAATATGTCGGTAGCATCCGAGCGGTGTAATATCTCTATAAGTACATTTACAAGGGACACGATTGTGCTAGAATAAAGATTACCGAGAACGGTAAACAGATCATGTATAATGAAGCAGAAACCTATGTCGAAACGAGATATATCTCCCCCCCAGAAGCATGCTGGAGACTATTTGGGTTTGAAATACAAAAGAAGAGCCACTCCGTCGAGCGCTTAGCCATCCACTTGAAAGGTCATTACCGACCTATCAACATGGCTCAACCCGAAGAAGATTTAACTGATATTGGTCAAAAGGGCTCGACACTTGAAGCGTACTTTCATCACAACGCGTCGATGAAAGAGAAAGAACGCCAAGGAGATCCAGTAAACTACTATTATTACTGGCAGATGCCCGAGCATTACAGATGGATTGGAAAAGACAGCAAGTGGCAAAAGCGTTTGCGATGCTCAAATTGCATAGGCCGAATCCACACCGTTTGCCTCATCGCTCAACCCGAGCTATATTTTCTGCGAATTTTGCTATTTCACGTGCATAACGCGACAAGCTTCAATGACCTATATTTTGTGAATGGAGTACATCATGCAACATACAAGCAAGCATGTTTGGCCAGAGGACTCACTTATGACGACCAACAGTGGATTGAAGGCCTTATAGAATCTGCTTCCTCCAAGATGCCTCGAGCAATGCGTACACTTTTTGCACAGATCTTGATTCTAGGTTCGCCAGAAGACCCAAAACGACTATGGGAGATGTTTAAGTACGAATTGGCTGAGGACTTTATTCACGAAGCTCGGAATAAAGTTAACTGTATTGAAGAAGGAATTAATCAAGCATACAGGATTATCGCCTACAAGTTGAACAACAAAGCGACTGAAGGCCGAAATTTTAAATATTGGGTTACTCAATTTGGAATGGATGACATCGAACAGTACGACAATCCTATAAACCCAGAGTTATTTGAGGCCGATGAGTCAACTTCGCTTGGAGAACGAATGTACCTACGTATGAATGAAAAGCAACGTGAAATTGTCGATGCCATCATGTTTGCACTTGACAACCAACAGCATACTGCGAAGTGCTTCTTTGTTGATGGACCTGGTGGTACCGGCAAAACCTTTGTGTACATTTGTCTTTATCACCTCATTCGAGGTAAACTTAGGACAGTAAAGTGCATGGCATTTACAGGCATTGCAGCAATAAATCTTCCCGAAGGACGTACTTCTCACAAGACATTCGGTCTCCAAGTACCACTTACTTTCGAATCCATCTCATCCATAAAGCCAGGATCCGAAAAGGCAAACGAGCTATCATCAATCGATGTATTTATGCTAGATGAAGCACCAATGCTGCCTAAATATGGGTTAGAAAATATGGACCAGTTGTTGCGAGTAATCGAACAAAACAATGTTCCGTTTGGCGGAAAGATTATGGTACTAGGAGGCGACTTCAGACAGTGCTTGCCCGTCCAGACCAGAGCGAATAAAAGTGAAATACTCGACCTGTCAATAAAGAGAAGTAACTTATGGCTGAATTTTACAATATTTACACTGGACCAAAACATGTGCCTCGACAGAGAAGAAGAAGAATTTGCAAAGTTCTTAATTAATTTAGGAGATGGAACCTTGCCGACTAATGAAATGGGAGAAATCGAATTTCAAGAGGATGTAGTCTCGAATGGAAACCTTATCGAAGAAGTATACGGGATTTGTTTTTCAATGGGTGACTATGAAGCTATGGTGAAACGAGCTATTCTTGCACCACTCAACAAGGATGTAGACAATATAAACAATAAAATAATTGACATGCTACCAGGGGAAGAAAAGATTTATGCAAGTTTTGATACCGTGAAGGACCAGCCAGATGGAGCGCTTCAATTCACTACGGAGTTTCTAAACTCAATTAATATTGCCAATCTACCTCCGCACAAGCTCAAATTAAAGATCAACTCTATAATTATGCTTCTGCGTAACTTGGATGTGTCCGAAGGAATGTGTAATGGAACTAGGCTTATAGTTACTGAGATGTGCAATAATCTAATCAAAGCCAAAATCATCACCGGCGAAATGGCAGGTCGCGAAGTTCACATTCCAAGGATTACCCTCGACTCCAGCAAGTCACAGCTAGGATGTACGATGCAACGTCATCAGTTTCCAGTGCGAGCAGCTTTTGCAATGACGATACACAAATCCCAAGGCCAAACACTGGAGTTTGTGGGGGTGAATCTACTTTCTCCAGTGTTCATGCACGGTATGCTCTACGTTGCATGTTCACGAGTCAAGCGTAAAAGTGGACTGAAAGTACATCTACCTCCAGAAAATGCACGTTGTAGCCGTAATATTGTATGGACAGAAGTGCTGAACAATACTAGAACAGTATCTTACAATTAAATTCAAAGTTTGTTTGATTGCAAGCTTAAACATTGCCATGACATTTTGATTGCTTAACATTTTTATCATAGGCAATGAGTATCGTAAAATAATTTTTTTATGTTTCCTTACATTTTGTTTTATTACATATGTTTAACAGTGTTAGAATGTTCAAAATAAAAAAATATTTGTTTTTTAAATTATACATGTGTTTATTTTATAGGTATTGTTTTAACCACCCAAGCAAACACCGAGCATGGCTCGGTCTCCCGGTACTCTGTATATTAAACAACATTCACTGTTCTGTTTACTACAAATAGAAGGATTTATAACTTCCAGTTTCAGGATTGGTATGAAATGTTCTTTTTAAATTTATTTTTATTACATAATGATTTCAATATTGGCCAGTATTATTTATATAAAACACTGTCATAAATCAGCAGAATTGTTGAAAATCTTGTTACATTGGGTTATGTGGAAGAGGCTTACTTCCTCACATTGTATTATTTATCTACCTATTATCAATTAAGTGTGAAATATAGTGGTAGCAATATTCACCATTATTAAAATATCCATAGATTTGCCTTTTAGTTCAAAAGTATTTCCTTGGCTAGGAAGAGCCTTAAGTTGCACAAAGTCACCCTAAAACACAAATACAGAAATCAATGTATTATCTAAGTTCATACAACAAATTGCAAAGTATTCAAAATATTATCAATACACACAGATGATCATAAGCAAGTTGAGCCACTAGTAGTCAACTAAGAGATAAAAAGACAACCTCCATTTTATAAAACACTAGAGAGCGTTTGGTTGACATTTTTATTTTTCGCTTTGGTCACAAAACCCTGCAGCTTCCCCGGTAGTTCCCCCCATCTACAATTGCGGCCAAGCAAATGCAAACAGATTATTGTATACTCTGATATTTTTACAAAAATTACAACTGATTAGGACAGAAATCGTTTGAATCGGAATAGAATGGTGGGGGTAGATGCTGAGGTATGTGCAGTAGGGCCGGAGTTTTTGAGTGAATGACATACATTCTTTTACATAATATAGAGCTAATGATTGGTATTTTCTGTTTCATATTTAATTCAATCATTTTTTTAAAACTGTTTTTGCTATACAGAATTTTAACAAATTATGATAACAAACTAATTATTACAATGTAATAATAGACTAGTAACAAATTAACACAATATTTTATCAAACTAAAGAAAAAGTAAAACTTTCTATCAAAACAAAAAACAAAAAAAATGAAAAACAATAATTATTACTTATGTTAACATTTTTTCGTGATCACATTTAAGAACATGGTTTAAGTTATTAATTTTTTTTAGAAAGAATATACATACAGTAGAACTTCCTTAAGTCGGGATCAACCAGGACAAGACCAGTTGCAGGTTAGCAAAAACCTCGTTCAACCAGAGAATGTGAAAGAAACAATCCAATAAAACACGACAAGGAAATAATGCGAGGTCTAGTGTTTCTAATTTCCAATTTTTGGATCTATACCAACAGTTCTGTAAAATCATTTTGAAACAATATTTCTATTTTTCTTTCAATCAGAGATAGTTCCCTACTTCGATCTCAGCAGGAATTTTCTTTAACGGTTCACCCATATCTGTTCGATACAACACTGAAAATCGGACAGTGATAACAAATCAGACGGACAAAAGTAAGAGTGTAGCGAAACTGCATTGCATTACAAAATACAGAATTGATGTCTATGACTGAAGCGTAGCTGGTGATGACTTATCCTGCTGATGCATACAAACATAATGGGTATTTTATTTTGTGTTTTCATACACTGCATAATTTTTTACACAGAGTTCTGGATTATGCAGAGATCCGTGTTAAACCGGGCTCTCTTACTGGGGTACTAAATATTATTGTAGATAAAAGCTTGGTTTGTGGGTTCGTACATTGAAAAAAATTAAATGATGAAGTTTCATAGGAAGTAATTTATTATTTTAGCCAATCGTTCAGAAGGTTAAGTGTGCCTCTTTGATGAGTAGTACAACATGATTGATTCTTAATAAACAATTGAAAATATGCTTATTACACAATTAAATTCTTCTTTGTCCTAAGGTCTTCAATTTAATTTGTTTTTTTTTCACAACTACAATAATTAGGTATTTCAATTAAGGACTATGTAAAATATGATTCAAAACATTGTCTATGCATAAAGGGACAACACATGTTAATCTTTTTTGTCTTTTTGTTTAGTCTTTGGTGAATTCCAAGTCTATAATCAGATGCATTCTAGAGAGAGAACATTTTATAGTGAAAGAACCCTGTATTTCCTAACTAGGCAGACAGCACAACTGCCCATTTCAATCTTATGATAGAGTTGGTGGATGTCTGAACATTTTTGACAAAAATGCATGTGGATGGATTGATAAATGCTTTCGTAACATTTTATTTCTTCCAGATTGGACACGGTATTCAGTTAATCATCCATTTTGGTGCTGCAAGCGTATCAAGTTGCATTACATAGCATGGGCCCTTTTAAATAAATTTATATAATTCTAACTCTGAATATATTTAGCAGTAATTTATGCTTCAATTTTACTATTAAAACCTACCTTTAATTAGCAAAATTTATAAATAAATGTGAATTACTTTATCTGGTACGTCTCACTAATCCAATGTTAGTAGTATTTGGATTACTGCAGTTTCAGACTTTTTGGGCCCAACTTCAGATCCATATAAAGAAATATTGTGCTATCGAAAAATGCTCTTTCTGGAGGCCATTAATATTGAAAACATTTGCATTCACATACACAAAAATAAATAAAATAAGTTTACATTGGTTACACTGATAAAAAAAAATACAGGGTATCGTACATAATTCGGTCAGTACGTACTCTTTGGTGGACGGCTAGTTGATTTTTAAATCGTTATCTTTCTTTTGATTATTCTGTTTCATTCTTTTCATCCTGATAGCGCTGTCATGTAAGATGTTGGAGTGGAACACTTTAGTTTGATTAATTTGTGGGTGGATTCTTGTTAAAAAGCTCTATAGAGATAGCATTCTTAAAAAGAACTCTATTATAATTGTTTTATAACGCCCCTTTCTGCATGTGTGTAAGATGTCCATATTGGTATTGATGCTTGTGTATGTGTGAGAGCGTAACTTGCATTATTTGGTTTTCTCTTACTTGTAGGTGTTTGTGTTCTTTAAACTGTTTTTCAGGAATGTCCTGTTTGACCGATGTAAAAGCTGGGGCATTGACTGCATATACATATTTTCTTTTTCATCCTTTCTGTCTTTGTTGTGAAGTTTTAGCTTCAACTCAAGTTTATTGTTGGTTTTATATGTGATTATGATGTTATTTTGAGCACCTTCGTCTTTAATGTATAGTTTAAACTATTGCTGATTTCTCAAGTCACATATTTATTTTTTGTTCGTTCTTTAGTTTTGAAGCATTGTTCTTATGCCTTTTTATAAATTTGTCATTAATTGAGATTCTATAACCTTTAGCCACGTCGATGTGTTTAATTAAATTGACTTCTTGGTTGTATTATGTTTGTTTCTTTTTCAAAAGGTGGTGCACGAAGCTGTTATAAACTGATATGTTTTTGTGAATGTGGATGATGGGAAGGCCTACATTTAAAACATAATAGCTGTCCCATACAACCAAATGAGCTTCCTCAAATGAGAGCTGGATGATTGATTGCTCATATTCTAAAAAATTTTTTTTATAAATTATGCTTCAACTCATGAAATTAAAAGTCCTATACTTACGTTATACCGTGCTCTTGGATCCATAATCAGAGGTTTGTTCAGAGATGATGAACTTAAGGATGTTGTCCTCAGCTGTTGGGACTTGAGTGATGCTACAGAGCCTTTCAATAAGTCAGGTTTGTCCACTTCTGGGCCTCCGAACTCTTGTAGTTGTTGAAGCCAGCAGCATAGCATCGTTTCTATTCCTTCGTCTACCTGCATTGTAACATGTATTGTTTTGGATAATTTACTTATGCAGTAGATGTTAGCGTTTACTGTTACAAACTGTTGATATTTCAATGCCTCCAAAAAAAGTATACTATAGTTATTAAATAATATACAAAGCATTTAAACAAATTACGTCCTAACTTATCAATTAAAAAGAAACAATGTAATTTAAACATAGATATTTTGTGTTTTTTTTTTTTTAGAAATTTATACTGTAAAACAGGGTCTTGTAATTGGATGGGTTCAACATTTGTAGCAACAATGCAATAATCCCTAGGCAATAATTAATTTGCACGGCCAATTAATTGAGTTGGAACCCGTTTTACTGTTATTCTTTGTTCCATAGTTTTGTCAACATACCATTTAATAGAAGGTCAAACTGGCAAAAAAGTGCACTTTTGGATTTTTTAATACAAATTTACGGTTTTAAAGTAATTTTCATTTAAATTTCATTAATTTTGGAGCGAATTATTGAAACAAGTTGTTAATAACTTCAACAACTAGGTCTTGTTTTACAAATTAGGTCTTACATCATTGATGGAGAGTACAAAATTCAAACATAATAATTGGTTCAACCATTCTAGATCAAAATATTTGCTAAATAGAATGGCAGCTAGACGGATAACGGAGCATTTTAGCGCCTATGAATGTTGACACATTTTATTGTAAACAAAGCAATAAACACGGTGAATTTATTATTAGTCACATTTTTTAAGCACCATTTCAAGCGAACAGAACAAAAAAGGTTTTACTGTGCATTTGTGGCCCCAAATTTTGGTATAACAAGAGTAAATATTTTGTGATGATTATGGAGTAGGTTTTCGTTTTAAAGGGTCTTATTTGAACATTTTAAAACTATTTAATGAATTGTGTAGTGTGTAGTTCTCAAGATATTTTTGCAACGTTACAACAACCTGTTTTTATTTTCAAAAGTTTTCTGCTAAAATTTTGGAAAAAACTGTTGATGTTAGTGGTACTTTACAGGAAAACTCAAGTATAAAGAGATAAAATTAATGTCATTCTTGGGATCCATCACCTACTTTCACTGCCCTCCCCCCGCCCCCCACCCAATATGTAATTATTTCCAGTCATGTTTATTGATGAGTTAGTTATGTATATTTAGAAAATTATGTTAAACTGCATTTAATTGTACAGACCCAACAAGGAAAATTTGCTAAATCTGAAGTTTCTTATTTCTGTATAGGTTAATCTAATTAATTTGTCTATATCATTTGAATGCATTTACCTGTGAGTAAAAATAAATCCAAACATGCATAATCAAACTCACCCTTCGACTGTCTGCTACCTGAGGAAATACAAAGTCAGCCGGAGTCAGTAAAATCTTGCAAGGTCCTTTGGACATCCTCTTCTTTAAATATTGTCTTCTGCAATTGAACAATATTACATAATTCCTTTCGGCTATCTAAAACAAATACTTCAGGTGACATGCTTTTAAAGTTAAATTAAAATAAATTTGGTTCAGAAACAATATGCAATACCTGGCCAATGTGGCTGCTAAAATGAGGATTAGCAAAGACATTGCAGAGCAGACCACTATAGCAACTATGTGAACTGTTTTGGGCAGCATTCCTGAAAGAAAACAGCCATTACAAAAACACTGTTCTCATTTGTAGAATTATACAAATACTCAACAATTCAGATTTTAACAAAAAGTTTTTAAGAATTCTTTATTATAAACTAGCTGTTATTTGGTCACATGCAATAACGGCCTAAAATACCATAAAGCAAAACTATCATCAAAAACGTTTTTACATTTTGATCCATTAGATCGCTTTGGAGAAAATTAAAGTCGCAGAGATTGAAATTTACAATTGCAAAGGTCCTCTCAGATTTCTCCTAATTTGTTGAAAAGCTATTGCTGTTTAATAAGTCGGTATACCAAAAAGTAAAAAAAAAAAATGCACACTTATTGTATTAAAACTCCTAAACTATGCAACCTATAAAATCGGCTCAGGGATCATTTAAAAAAACTTGGCGAGCTGAATCCAATGAGTATCTCAAATTGAATATATGTGCTACCAGTCTTAAGTTATAAGCAGAAACATTCTGAAAAGAGGAAAAAATTGTCATCTTTGGTCACTAATGACATCACAACTTTTCAACTATGAACTTTCTCAAATGAGAATTTCTCATAAACCTTCCCAAAGAAATTCTGTATCTAATGGCTTCAACTCAGCTGTATACGTACAACAGTTCTCAGTTGATGCTGTCAAAAACAGACAGACAGACACAATTGTGCAGATAGATGTGGTAGAGTTAATTTTAATACCCCTGCTTCGCTACTCTTTACTTTCCTCCCTTTTTATGATTTTCGTAGTTAATTAGGTTATTATCAAAAACCTTTACCCACCCTAGAACCTAACCACCTAAGAGTCAGATATATTTACAGAATTTTGATTAGGTAAGTATTTTCATTGGGAAGAGTAATTACGGTAAAGTGTTTTAATTTTGCTATTTTCCACATTTTAGTGGTTAAGCTTGGAATAGGTAAAACAAAACATTCTTATCAACCTCAGTGAGAAAATATGTACCAAATTTTAGGTATATACATATTTTAATATTTGGTTCTTTTGTATTTATAAATATAATAAATAATGTGTTTGTAGCGTATATAATTTAATAAATAAACTCCGAGTGGGGTGCAGACTAGCTGATTTATTTATTTAAACACCTACTAAGAAGGGTTTGGCATCCTTCGCGGTACCGAAGTCAACCATCACATCCAACATATACAACATTTCCAACAAATTTCATACATATAATTAGGGCCGGATCTACATATTTTGCGCCTATGGGCCCCCCAAAATTTACGCCCTCCCCACAATTAACACTACAAGTGTTAATGCTATCGTTTTTCTGAAGTCAAGCCATTTCGGTGTGTGTGCAAGCATATTTTCCAATTCACCAAATATAGTAATAATACACCAATCCAAAAATTTTCAATAGCTTTTTTTGTAGAGAAAGGTTCAAAGAATTTATATATGCCAGTAAAAAAATTATTGATGTAAAATTTACAAAGTTATTAGCTCAAGAAATAAAAATGTTAAGTAACGAAAGGAGATGTTCAACTTTAGGCCTACATAAAAAGTAGTAAACATTTTTTGTATTTTTTTTGTAAATGTAAAAAATGTTGTAATTTAGTCCTGAATAGAACTGTATAAAAATATTTATCAATTTCAAAGTTCTTATTTTGAAAACACCAGTTCAAAGACTCCCAACAAAGACTCCCAACTAGGCCTAGTATGAATAGTAATTTAGGAATATATTCCTTGCCCAAATATGAAATATTATTACAAGAAAGTGTAGAGAATAAATCAAAGAATTGAACTGTATATTTGTAAATTATTATTTCATAAAAGTATTTGACATAGTTTTACTTGAATCACAAAATTAGACCAAACGAATTGACCTCTCACGGACACATCAAATACAACGTTCTGTGTGAAAAACCGTTGGAAGTGCTACTTCGGGAGCGTGAGAAAGTCGAGTTTTGAATTTACCATTTGTCAGTATTTCTCAGAACTGTACGAACATAACCGTTAGAGTAAATATAGTTTGCTTTACACCAAACGAAAGATTGAACTTTGGTCTATAAATAGATATAAAAAAGTCTATTGAAATAATTCGAATTATAAGAGATATCTCGAACTCAAAATGTAGCCTACTGTTTTATTCGTTGAAATTTGTCTAATTGCAACACTCTAAAGTGACTTGTGATTGGGTGGCAGTTTTAGAAAGTTAAAATGTTGATGAATCCAAAGGTATCTCTATATTATTGTCAAAATATGCCGGTCGAGCACCATTGAGCTTTAAGCCCGGTTTACACGCTACGCTAAATCGTAACAATTTATCGTTACAATAAATCGAAAGTGTGAGTACTGTTTACATGCAACGATTTCTTGTCCAATCTTCATTGACGAATATTTAACTTTTGATAGTTCTTTCTTATAAACCGTACGGTATGCAATGCATTAATTTTTTTTAACAACAGTGTTTCTGTCTGCCAACAGATCAAACTCCTTGTATTTTTTAACAAGCGCTACCGGTATGTGCGCAAGGTCTTTTTTATTCCTGTCGGAGTATTCTTTCCTCTTAATGAGCCACAAGCAGGTAAAACTCCGATATAGTTCAATAAATTCAGTCAAGAACTCTTGATTGCCTTGCTATAAATTGAATAAAAACAACCCAATGTAAAAAGAAACACGTAAAACGGAATCAACGAACTAGTGCCACAACCTTTCCTGTTGTAATATATGTAGTTTGAATTACAAACAAATAAATGTTTCATCTTTAGAGAAATATTATGCTCAATTTTTATTAATATTTCTGCATGATTACACCAACATGAGGTGAGGGGGCTAAATCTAATTTTACTTTTACAAATTGAATTACGTTATTACGTAATTTTTACAATATGAAATTCAGAAGTGGTTTTGCAAAATAATAAAAGACATATCAATTTCAAATCACGTATTTCAAGTTTATTATACATTATACAGTTTAAACAATTACGTCCATCCATGTTGAGTTTGAAAACATTTTTCTTTAAAACACGCTACACTACTATAGGCTACTACGTTTAAAACTTTAAAAACAAAAGTACAGTAAATCAGTTTTACACTGAACGAATCGCACTGAAGCGTTGTGCTGCAGCACAAGAACAGTGAAAAAGTGGTGATAGTGAAACGCAAACAACAATAAGACTGAACTAAACGAATTACAAAACAGACAACTGTGATTTCTCGCCTTTCTCGGTGTTAGCCGAAGGCACAAAGTTTATTGATTCGCCGCCGAACGGAGCCGGTACACACGAAGCAGTGGCCGCATCTCTCTATTACACACACTCACAAACACGTCAGTGTACAGGCGTACATTTAGTTTGAGTCAAACGAATAACTTGGCATTAGCTCATTCATGACTACATCTATGTCAGACGCTCATACGCATCCTGTTGAAAAACTGGAATGGAGTTTTAGTTTTGTTCTAAACAGTACAGTACCGTACTGTAATATTATTTCCCAAATTCCGTTTTGCCGCTATGGGCACGGGCCCACTTTGCCCCATGCCAAATCCGGCCCTGCATATAATAAACAATACCTACATTAACACTCTAACCTTCTTTCAGGATTTTCACTGTGCTGAACTGTAGCACGTTGGGAGTGCAGAACCAATCAGAGCTTGACAACCTCTAGGGTGGTGAGGCTGGTGTGAGCTTGCTCTGCCAAGAGTTTGCATGGTTTCTGTCTTTGATGTTAAACAAAATGGGATCCTTCCTCGCTGTAGTGTCGGGTACCGGGCTGATGCCCATCCAGTCTGACAAGAGAGTGCTCTGGGCGTCACTTAACAGGGGTTCGGAAATGATCACAATGTAATTTGATGGGCCTTACCAGAGTTTCGCCCGATACTGCTAAACACGATGTTCTGAACAATATAACCTACATTAAATAAAATGACAAACTAAATTCTATTACAAAGAGACATCATTCAGGTTTTTCTGAAGAATTAAATGAAGTGTTTAAGAAGAGTAAGGAGAGGGCATGTGTAGAAATTTTTAGTTATAGCAGTTATAGCCATACTAAACAAGAATTGGATCTAACGATGGTATTGCCCTTTTTATTAACAAGGCGTCGAGAATTATGTCTTTGTCTGATAGTTAAAGGCATCTGTGGAAGAATTCAAGCACACAGAAAAATCTCTAATTCCATGTCCAACTGCTTTGTTGATAATCAACATAGAATATGATTTAACCTTGTTGAATGATAACCCTCTTGTTTTCTAAGAAAGCTACAACAATCACGACATCTAACTGTCAACATTAATTGTGAAAACTAACTGACAGTGTGGCCAAGTTTATCAACACTTATGAAAGCTTGCTGACATTGTTGCCTGATTTTTAAAGTTATTCATAAAGTTTCGCTTGTTAACTTTCGGAGGGAAATCCAGGTTGAAATTATATTCTATGATAACCCTGTTATCTTAACATGGCTGGATAATGTTCTGATTCACATCATGTGTAGGCATATACTGTACATTTGTTCTCAAATTAGTCCACATTTTCAACCAATGAAGTACAAAAATCGTTCACTGTATTGATTGGATATTGTCCATTTTTATTAGATAATCACAATTTTTCAAGATGGAGACTGAAGCACGTAAGTTGGTTGTGCGATTAGGTCAATTGTATTCATAATATGTTATAGTTTGCTTTACTGGACTGGAATATTATATAAATACCTTTTTTTGTGTTTCTGATGACAGTCCTTTTTTTTGGTCACGGTTAATCTGATGACCCGTTTCGCCTATTTTTTAGGCATTATCGAATCAAGATATTAAAAAAAATTTGTATGGCATATATACTTACATATGTAACTTTGATAGTGACGCTAAGTTAGACCGCTGTGCACGTGTGCGGCTGTCGTGATTAAATGTAGACCGGACATTTTGTGTTGTGTGTATATTTTATATGTTTTTTAAATCTGTTAGTGTTTTTTCGTTGTTGACGAGCATTGTATATATGCCATACAAATTTTTTGAATATCTTGATTCGGTAATGCCTAAAAAATAGGCGAAACGCGTCATCAGATTAATCAATTGTGTTGTCTACTTACCTAGATTCTCAGCTTCATTCCCACAGATCTCTTCATCACAGGAAGTAGGATACTCCGGCCCATTTTGGATGTACGACGTAACACCTTGATTCTTGATCTTTGCCCAGTTTTGCGAATCAGGTATGAGAGGATCAATTTTCACCTGTACACTATTTAAATAAATTCAGATTTTTTTACAATTATTTTCTGTACTGTCACCATATTGCTTTAATAATTCTAAAAATATATTCCAGAAAGCCGCAACTGTTTAAAAAATTAGAATTAATCGTAAATGTAAAAATCGGCAAACCACATTACATGACTGGCAAGTCAAACTATGAAAAAATTGTGCATTTACTGCCTGCACTTTGTATATCAATTACCAGGTTATGACTTTAAGTTTAAGGGGGAAATATTAAAATTTTAAAAGTCATTTTATGTCTGTAGGTAGTTTAAAACACACATTGGCCCAAAATACAAAAATCAGCTGATGGAAGATTTACAGAGTTGGCACACTAATCTAACACCTGTAAACTGGCATGTAGGCTAGTGTTAAGTGGCATTTTTATTAACAGATTATGGTTTCATATTTTTGTATTTGATAAAAACAAATTTAAAGTTTGTATTTGTAACTTTTAGGTATTTCTTTAGGATTAGGATTAAAACTTCCTGATTTAAGTCTGATTATGATTTATAAAACATTTAAATTATAAAACAAATAATTTGATTTAGACATTTCATATTATTATCTTTGAGGTTATGAGAAACACCTTTAATAAAAATACATTTTAAATATAAATTTGAAGGAGGGTTGGGATTAGCGTGGTAAAGGTATTAGGTCATAATTTGTTATGAATAAATATTGAGCTTGATGTCTGAGAAGATATACAGTAGATTAATAAGTCATAAAGTACTTATTGTACACCGTCTGTGACTTCTATATTTATTCCTTATTACGAGTTTCGGGGCTTATGTCCCATCTTCAGATAATCCCTCTATTTGAGGTCGTCAAACAACACTAAAAACATGTAAATTACTTGACACACACATTACACAACATTTAGCGGCCGCGTACCTCGACGTTCGAAGGAAGATTCAAAGACAGTAGCCTACAGGCTACTCACTCATTCATCACCATTTCTCAAAAACGACAAAATGAATTAACTTTAAATTTGGCGTGGTTATCAATAATGTACGCCGCCTCATTTTGTAGCCACTTTTAGGCAGTGTGTGTGCTCAAATGGGACAGTTTACACAATGGCGTTGCATTGGCTGTGCATCCGCGTTGAAGCTGCTTCAAAAATTGCGAAGCTCGTCACTGCCTCAACGCAGTCACAGTGCCTGTTCGAAGCAGCAAGGCAGTGTGTTGCTTAGCATCAGACAGTTAACACGTTCGTCGGCGTTGCTGTATCTTCATTGCAAAGACTTTGTAGAAAAGATCATGGATTCCTTTGACGTTGAAAAGTTAATCCAAGAAGTTAAGAAACTTCATACAATATGGGATCCGTCTCGCTAGTATTATCACGATCAAATCCAGAAGAGAGCTGCCTGGGTGAATGTTTGCGAGAGTATGGACGAAAACTTCATTCCAAAAGAAGAAAAGGAGAGAAACGCAATCAGTAAGACAAGTTTTTTTTTGTCAGATTCCATTGTGGCCGCATAGTTACAACTTTGTTGTTTGATCACAAAACTGAGCCTATGGCATAATACGCAAATAAAAAAAGGCGAATAATGTAATAAACAATTATTATACCATGTATTTTTTTTTAAATTTTGTAATATACTTACACTACTATGCAAATCAATACTTATCTTGGCCTGGCCAATCGTGTTGAGTTCAATGTAGTTGAAAAATAAATGACCCTACAGTAGTGCATGTAAAAGGTATAATATATTATGTAGTTAGTTATATTTTATTTGTGTAGCACAATCTAAATAAACTAAAATAAATTCTACTACTAAACTAATTTTTACATAAATGCCGGGTTAAACGCTGAAACTATGTTAGGTGTATACTGACAACTTGCTGCAACTTGGCTTCAACACTCGTGTGTACTAGTGTGTATGAACGACGCTCGTGTGTACCAGGCGTAAGACAATGGGCTAAAGCACTCGGCGCAATGGCTAAAATTGGTAACTGTTTATTTATTTACTACTTCGGTTTTTATTCCCTGTACTTAATATTTTGAAGAGTTATTAATTGCAAAAAGATAATAACAACAAGATAATTAATCTTCTATTAATAACTAAGATAGTTATTTTAGTTCTGTTTGTTTTTTTTTTCTGTTCACAAAGTACTCTTTGTGCCCTATCAACAGCACTACAATGTTGTTTTCTAGGTATTTTTAGTTATATTCTCTAAAAAGATTATTAAGTTTTTGTTAGTTGTGTCGAACCGTCTGTTTCTAGATTTTCTAGATAAAACCAGAACATTGCAGTTATTAGTGACCTTTGTTTAGTTCCAAGTCTGATATCTTACCAGTAAAACACATGGGGCTCATTGTGATTGGTGGTGTGGTGGTATTTCACCGCTTTATACATGTGGAGGGAGACGGTACATGCTTCTTTTACTCAATGTCTTCCATCATGTACACACTGTCTCACGTGCGACTGAGGTGCGGGCAAGTGTCGTACTGCATGTTTGTAACAATTGGGAACAGTTTAGAGTGTACTTTTAATTCCATGTAGTAACATTTACATATCAATAGTTGAATACCATGCTCATATGTCCCTTCCTACCAAGTACGCTTCTCCCTGTGAAATTCAGGCTGCTGCTGAAATATACCCTTACCATCTGTTGGTATTCAGAGATAGCAACGTGATTATTCAGCCGGAAGAGTATTTGCAGCAATGGTAAAGTCCATCTTCCTGTACTTGAACAGCTTCCTGATCCTTTGCACAGCCTCCTTATAAATAAATATAGTTTAAAAAAACTAAAAAACACGCTTTTAGAGCATATCAAACTAAAAAGTTAAAAATAATTTTTCAAATAAGCTTAAAACAATAATAAACCATAAATACTAGCATTATTGTAAAAAAAGCGTTGGGCGCTCGATGTACGAGAAATATGGACAAAGCGCCCCACGCTTTTTTTACAATAATGCTAGTATTTATCGTTTATTATTGTTTTAAGCTTATTTGAAAAATTATTTTTAACTTTTTAGTTTGATTAATTATTGAAAAAAAAAATTTGGCCGTGGACGGGATTAGAACCCACGATCGGGGATTGACGTCAGCGACGACCCGCGCCTTAGACCGCTCGGCCAACGATTGAACTGACGTAAGAGAGATATAATAACAGTAATTAGCCACTGGCTTTTAGTCCAAAGGAGAGTTACTTACAAACAAACATACATACATACATACATACAAGTGAAGCTAATATAAGCGTGTTAAAAATCACCCTAAGTCTCAGAATGTTTTTGTGAACATAAGAAAATACAACGGATATTTTCAAGTGAGGATGTCATTCGGTGCTAAAGAAGTACACGTAGGAAACTTTATGCCCAGGGAAGTTAGGGATAGGAATTTTTTTAACTTCATCTGAAATGATCATTATTTTTTACAAATACATTTTGTCGGAAATTGTGAATAAGAGACAGAATATCGCCATAATATCTTTCCTGAAATGAAGCATTGGTTTATTGCTCTACTCCAAAAAGTGCTGCATCATCACAAGCAGTACCATACAAGATTTATTTTAGAACAACCTTGGAGAGTGTTCATGAAGTACAGGAGTTTAAAGTTATGATTCATGCTAAAGCTGCAAAAGAATATAGAGGTTGTTATAACATGCCAACAACAAGCGAGATTGCTTTAGTTATTTTGGATCAGGAGTTTGAAAAACAAGGCATCATTCTCCACAGCAGAGACACAAGTTGAAGCGGATCAGCGAAAATCGGGGAACCCATGATGATGAGGTGAGAGCATGCCTTCAATAATCCTACCTGAGGCCAACGATCCAAGTCCCATTCTTACGAGTCAGCATTAGGTTTCATCTCAAATATGATCTTGAGGCAGAGGCATTTTCAAACTTACTTCTTCTAAAAATAAATGTTTTGTGATATTGACGTTATGGTTTTTACTAACTTGAAAGGGTTTTATTTAGGACAAGAAACTTTTTTTAAATTTTGGTAGTTTGCAAAATAATTCAGAAAATGTTGCCCAATTCCACTGCCTATTTCTGAACGTACTATGGCTAAAATGCTGAAAATCCTAAAAAAATATTTTACATGGGGGTAAAAATACAATCGTCAAAAGACAAACAATTCTTTGACAAGGATATACCGGTACTCACGCAGGCTGAGAATTTGTAACAATGAATATGTTACGGCAGAAGAAAGTTAAACAAACACAGGTAAATATTATGGATCAATAGTAGATGGAGCGTGAGAGAGAAAGACATCACAGAAAGTGCTCACATTAATGAGTTTTCTTTTTTATTTTAAATCTCAACGGAATGATGTCTTACAGTTATCAATGTTATATACATAAATAAAACCCAACAAGGTATGCTCCACAACTATTATCTAATACTATAATACTATTTGAATTTTGATGTCACTCTGTTTGTAGTACGCATCAGAAAAATTCATTCTTACTATTTTTTTATAGTGAGCCAAACAAGTGTAACAATTAAAAATATTAATTCCAAATAATAGTAAATCGACCAAATAAGAAATCACGTCATTTAAAATTATATAAACACTCATGAGTGCGAGAGAGACAGAAAAACCTTTGAAGGAATTCCATTCATTTACAATACAGTGACTAGATAGGGACAGTGTGGCCAAGTGAGGTCTTGTTTCCTATTGGCCGGCAGCCATGTTTATCCTAAACTCTTATCTGTTTCTTTTTAATTTTTCACGCTGTAAAGAACGTAATCGAATGTTGAAATGTTCGCCATAAAATTTTCTTTAAATTTTTCATTATAGATTCTTAATTTTATACAAATTTTGTTCTCCTTCGTCGTGCCAGTCCCAAATTCGCTGTTACTCCATAACTCATGTAAACACAATTTTCTTTTAATAAACTTTCACTGGATTATCTTCTACAGTTCTTCCCATTCGTCTAATGACGTTAGCCGTTGCTATCTGGCGTTTTCAAAAGTTCCACGTCATGGCTCAACAATGATAGGCCGATCTACCTGAAGAAATGGGGGAGAATATTTTGCAGTTTAGTTTCTAAAATATTTTTGTTAGGATTAGTTTAGAGAATCCTTCGATGAGGGTAACTTGGTTACCGAAATGTACATCACGGAACTAGAATAACATACAATAAATATTAATCAGTTTATTTGTGTTGTGTTACATCATCAATCTTATGGTAGAGGACCCGGTGTTTAAAATTTCCCTACTTGTTTGTTGCAGCAGGTAGAATTTATAACAATACGTTCACCAGAAGACAATCAAGCTCAAATTATTATGATTAACACTTTACCAAAACTACATCAAAGACTGGTTCTCACTAGGATGGTACAATAACAAAGCCATCCTTCATAGTGCCAATGGTGGATCTTGGAGGTTGGTGCATCCTTACCTATGAGAGTCAGAACTATTGTTCTTCCGCCAGTTAAGAATCAGGATTGGTCTCAGACTACCATCAGTCCAGTCAATCAGCAGATACTGCTTGTCCTTGTGGTGATCAGTCTTAAATCCTTTATGCAGAGAATTGTTAAATACATTTAAGCTGGTCCTGATCCTTTGCCATATCTCCCAGTGCGCCTGTAAGTTCAATTATATAAGTGAACAGAAGAAGTACTGAAACATATTCCAATTATGCTGAATAAGGCTTTTTCTTCACCTTCACCCTGGGAAAACCACCAAGAGTATAGAGTGGTTTCAATAAAGTTTATCTGAATGACCTTGTGGTGGCGTGGGGAAAAGAGGGGGGGGGACAATGCTGGACTAAGTATCTGCTAATCGGCCAATAACCAACCCCCTACTCTCACTAACCAATACAAAGAAAAGATTGAGTGCAGGACTTTGTAGGTTGGCTAGTAGTTTCACAGCCGCTTTTAATCTCAAGCCATGAGATTGTCAAAATTGGTAATAATTGCATTCAATTTAAAAATAAAAAATCAGGAAAATAACTTTAAATTATCAATAAGGCTTTATATTTTGTATGTATGGCCTTGTAATAATGAAATTATTGTTTGAAAACCCCCACAAATGTGTTAAAATAATAAATGTTTACTTAATTCAATCTTTTATATAAAATGAGTTGCCGTAGACGTATTTGAATTATGATGTACAACTGTACAAGACAAACACACTTATCTTGTAAGGGTGATTTAAGAGGTTTCACAAGTTTTTAAGTTAAAAACGGTGTCCGAAACATGCTATTGAAGGTATGTTTTTGCTGTTTTACGCAAGGTTAAGGACCACGAATGTCGGGATGAAAACTAAATACTTTTAATAGTCTCCTTACTAAATTAATCACGAAGAGGAACACGTTTTGTTTGTCAGCTTAACTCAAGAACTAATTATCCGATTTTGATGAACTTTACTAACTTGGCAAGCATTGCCTGCTAGGTGAGCATAGTTATTTTTACAAAATTACTGCTAGCTATGATTGAAAAGTTAAAAATCAGCTGATTGGTTCCAATTTGAAAATTTATCTGGCTAAACCGTTAAAGATAAATAAAAACAGTATGTGGTAGAAATAGAAATTTTGGGAATAAAATAATCTACAAAACTACAACATTTCTACTGCTTTTTTATCAAACGTGTTCATCTTACAACGGTGCTAGTGATTTATGTTTCTATATCAAAGCCCACTAAAGAATACCATTGCGAGGCGGCCAATAGGATGGGCGCGCAGAGTTGCCATATCTACTAGCCTCGAACACGCCTGGTATTTACCGCTCGAGGCTTAATCGCACAGTTTAAAGAATTATAAATGCGTTGAGTCAGCTGCAGTCAGTTAGAAGTGTGGGAAGAACTTGACAACGTCGCACTACGGTGATTGGAGCGTTCAAGGTCTCGGTGTACACAAGCCCGTCCCTCAACGGTATTCTTTAGTGGGCTTTGATATAGTGAAATTATAAAAGATGTGCTATTTTATGATTATATTATTTATAGAGAAAGCAAAATGGAAGTTAGCTTTTAGTTATTTCTATTTCGTTATACTGTATTTCAGATAGGTTAATACTTTAACATTTTTTTTATTGGCTGTTTGTAAAGATTTAGCTCTAAATTACTATTCTTCAGTTGACACGTGAACCTTTCATCGGGCGCATACTGGAGGTTCCCTCCATATCAGTGACTTTTTCTAATAAAATGTGGAAGAGTGCGCTCGGCTGTCTCATTTTCTGCCGCATATCACAAATCTCTTCTAGGAATTGACCCTTATCTAATTTCGGCCGCCATCTTTTTATTTCAGTATTAGAGTGAGCTTTTGGAGGGACTGGAGGTAGTGTTCCGATGCGCCCGATGAAGTGACAGTGTATTTGGAGGTAAATTTCTTGTACAACTGATCGCGTTATATGAAACAGTGTATTCTGTGCATTAATTTTGGTTAGTTTTTACGTCTTTACTTTATATTGGTGTATGTAGATATTTATGTCATTTTGGTTCCCTATTCATATTATATATTTATACTACATATTTTAGAGGTGTATATATACTAGAGAATATATTTACTAGATATATACTACATAAGAGGTGAAGAAAAGACAGCAGTTTTTTAGTGAACATTACTTTTTGAAATTTTTTGTATACATAATTTTTAACCATTTGTATTGCTATAATAGAAACAGATTTTATTAAGAAATGTGTTTTCTACATTTTCATTATATCTTTATATTTTTTGGCAAATGTAATTACTTTAATATTATTATTAATATATATTATCATCATATTAATTAATATTATAACTTTATTTAATATTTTTAAATATGTTAAAATGTTTATTCTTGCAGTTAAGACATATATTTTAAAGTCAGTAATCAAATATTCATAGATTGTAATAATAAAACATACATAAAAGTGAATTTATTACTTCATTATGAAACATGGAGGCAACCTCCAGATGCGCTCGATAGCGTTTCAAAATCAGTGCTCCCGATAGAAGGTTAAGCGCTGAGCCTGATTATTGATGGACCAGATAAAATTAAAAATATGCTCAAGATTGATAGACGATAGTTTTAAGAATTTGCTTACCATCTAATGAATAAAACTTACAAGCAATAATGCTTATTTTTCTAGCACTTATAAAAAAAAGCATCATGTGTTGAATTTGTTTCATTTTCTCTCCTTTTAGTGAAATTAATTTCTAGCTGATGTAGTATTTAAAGCGAATTATTATATTCCCTAAAGGCAAATATAAAATATATCATCTGTTAACTATAACACTGTTGTTTTCATTCTAAACAGGAAAAAACTCTCAGAGGAATTTAGTTTTAAACGTAACGTTTTAATTCTAGTAATATAATAAGTAATACAATTATCCCTACACAATATTTTACAGAAGACGATTAGGATTTATGTAGGATGTATTAACATGGGAGCCATCCATCATCAGGCTGCACAACTGCACAATGAACTGTAACGGTTGTAATATTTAGACAATAATGATACTATAATTACTCGACGTACTTCAGTGACAAATGTGTCCGAGCTCGACCCCCATCTCTTAGTTCTGTTTTTGACAGCTGAACTAAATTCTGTCACATTTTTCATCCAGCGACGAGTAATATATACATTTTTATCTCTCGCGATGGAAATTTATTGAAATCATCGCCGTATTTCAGCGTTGACGGATGCAGTCGAATAATTAAATGTTACTTTGTTCCTGGAAATTATAGGAGTCATTGAATTGTTCGTACAATAATTTTTTGGTTAGTGAAATGTGTTTTGATTTGCATGGCTAATAAATCACTAAATTACTAAATAAAAATGGCGGTCTAAAATTGACAATCAATAAAATACTAAACTTCAAGTTTCAATCTCCTAGAAAAGTGCTCCATATTGATTAGTCGGTAGGAAGATTTGAACCTCTGTACTTTTTGAACGGTGTATTTAAATATTTTGTGTAATATATATTGGTGGTATTCAATCTATGTTCTAAATCTGATAACATTTTCATAAAAGAGAGCAAAGTTATGAACTGCATGCTTTAGGCAAGAACTTGACCTATACAAGAGTTTTATTTGTGTAAATATATTAGGACAGAGGCACTTGGATTAGGGTAGGGTGGTGGGGGTAGTGATAACCTGGATCCTGAAGTAGTTGCAGTAGGTGCAGAGCTTTTATAAGGACTGAGGCACTTGGATCGGAATATGGTAGAGGGTAGCGGTGTTCTGGATCCTGATGTATAGAAGTATGGCCAGAGTATTGATTAGGACAGACACTTGGTTCAGGATAGGATGTGGGTGGAGTTTGCCTGGATTCTGACACATTCACAGTAGGGGCTGAGTTTTGATTAGGTCAGAGGCACTTGTACTGGGTTAAGGTTTTGGGTGTAACTCTTACCTGGATTCTGGCACAGGCAAAGTGAGCCCAGATTTGCAGCGTGAATAACAAGAATGTTTGCATAGAAGAAGCATAAAATTTGTTTGGTTTTCAATTGCGAATAATTGTAAATATTGTATGTTCTTAATTTATTTTATATTTAGTGCAAGATCGCTGTAATATTTTGTCTCATAAAACCTGTCTCATTTTAATTATAGCTAAGGTTAAGGTGTTGGTAGTAGATGTAGAGATATGGAGACATTAACATGCTTTTGTATTACCCTATATATAACAGCATTCTATAGCAGTTAAACTTACCTCTTTCTCTTCAATGTTGGTAACATTGTTAAGAAACGTATTGTTGGCAGCCTGATAGTTATAAGTAAATAACATCAAACCCCGCCTTAGATTCGAACTAAAGTTGTGCAAATTCTCTAACACTTCTTCATTTATAAAACGAGGATCAACGCTTTCACTGATATCACTGTTGCTTTGTGTCAGGTTGGCTGTTAATCTGACAGGTAGGAATGTGCCCACGTTGGAAAGGTGAACGGCGAATAAGGCTGTGGTCGGAAGAGAAACGAGATGCATGCGGTCCAGGGCACTGAGTATTGAAGTCGATATCGGCGATCGGAAAGGAATTATTAACAGAATAACTGATATTACTGGAACAAAAGTAAAATACAAAGCGTGAAATTTAATGTTTCACTTAGACTAGGTGTAATTAATATGTTATAATTATTGGAATTAGTACACTTAAATGGTTTCGTGTGGTCCATCTGTGTGTTACAGCTTCTAGCTAATAATTTTACTACCTTTTTAAAAACATTTTTCAAGAACATATTTTCAATCTACTAAAATGCAGAAATGAAGAGAATTTAAAAATCAACTACATTTCAGAGTAAACTATATCGCATACATATAAACCATTAAATCCTATTTTTACTAGAGAGCCTCAAAAACTGGTTACCTATACAGTAGGTAGCTTTCCAATAGATTTCTCTAAAATCTGACAGAGTATCTAAAATAGCACTTTCAATCATAACGGTTGCAAGAGTAATATGTTTTGAAAATGTACTATACACGCCTTTTATGTATTTTGTTTTATCTTTATTAAGAGTGTCCTAGTTAGAGGTTGAAAATGAAGAGGAGTATAAGTAAGTGCTACAAATTATTTACAAAACTGTCACAACACTGCTGAGGAGGGTTTTTATGTTTATTGCCGCCCTAGCTGTTCCAATCCTAATTTGATTTTATTTACTGCAATGTGGTAGTTTCTAATGGGAGCGTTCCACCAATTTCGAGTGGTTGAACTAATAAAGCTATAGCATGAGAGGCATTGCATAAATAACTACTGAGACAAGAAGACAAAAAATATGGTTAAGATTATTGATTTATTTCTCAAAATATGGATATTTATTAATTAGGATTTCACAGTTACAATATCTTAAATTTTCTTACTAAATACTTGATTATTTTATTAATGGTCAAAAAAATGTATTTGATAACCTCTTACTGATAAAATTATAATCTGATTGTTTTAGATCAGTCCTCTTTCAATAACATGTTTTGTACCTTTCAACCCTGTGGTGGTTAATAATTGACAAAAGAAGTCTCTGTTCTTAAAAATTAGGATTCATTATTTTACAATAGCTATTTATTTGGATATAGTTTCTTTTATTTTTTTGAAATTAATTTTGAAATTAAAATAGTCCTTGTATTAAGTTATACATTTTGAGATATGTCTTACATGTAATTAAAGATTAGACTACTTACATATTTTTTTAGATACCCTTTGGTTTTAGCACAGTTTTAGGACATTTTTGCTAAGTCGAAATATCAACGGATTTATCTGTTTATTTAATTTTGGTTTAGATTCCCTATGATTCTTACACAAACTTGATTTTTAAATTTAGGATGAAATGTCCTTGTTATTATTAATAAGGACGGGTTTAAGAATCTCGTACACTTTAAGGAATAGTTGAATATTTGTTCCGTGTTAAATGCTGAATAATTTTAATCAGACTGGGTCACCCAATGGGACGCTACAGTTTGCATTCCTCTCTCAACCCTTAATTATTTAACTAGCAGGAAATTATCATTATTTGCTTAATTTCCATGTCTTTTCTTATTGGTCTATATAGTGTGTATTTTTCCATGTATGCCAAAATATGAACTTAAGGCATGAGTTAATTTCTCTTCAGAATATAGAAAGGTCAGCAATGTGCATGGGAATGGAATTGCAAAATGAAGATGAATTTAAAACTTACACTGTTGAGATATAGTGAAGTTGTTCTTTCCCTTGGGAGATATACTAACTTTTGTTTAATATATCTCGGACATAATATAATGTCAAACAACAGTCATAACTCGAAAGTTAGGTACTCATAGGCCTATCTTTATCTTTCAAATTGAACTGGGTTGCTGAAATAGCCGACCCCGACAGTGCACGACTGTTTGCGAACGAGTACCTACCTAATCTAATTTTGTTTTTAGGCCTAATGTATTTGTGTTTATGTTTGAGCCTATACTAATTGTAAAATAATGAAGCAAATATTTATTTATAATTTCACTCACATATCAAGCTGAATTCTTCTACCATTCTTTTCTGTTGATTTTTTGGAATGGCCTCCTTTTTGAGGCTATGGTTTAGGCTACATAACCATATTTGGAAGTAACATCTGATGTTTTTACATCACCACCTAACAACTTTTATTGAATGAGGCTCACTTCTAGTCACTAAACATATTACCTATAGACTAAAGGTAAAATATAATTTTTTTAAATATGAAACATTTCGTGAAGCCAATTATTATCTATTATTTTTATGTTATTTGACAAAATCGGGCAAATAGTTTTTACTGGAGCCCTTTCAAAAATTCACTTTTAAATGTTCCCAGAGGATAAGAGGCCCCATTTAGCTCTACTTTAATTATTACTCTAATCTGCAAGCTCCAAGAACGATTGGTTAATGCCTGCATTACGCTCACAAACTTTGACCAGTTATACCGACTTACATTTCATTGGACATTATCTATGTATACTGGTTAATATTGACACTATCCAAATTTGGACTTTGCTATTAAGGTATTGGCATATGTTAAAACCTAAAATTAAAACTGTATACACATGACAGAACTGGAATGTCAAAATTATTATTCCTTAGCCGGGTTACACACAGAAGTGGCGTGACTGCCACGCAGAGGCACGCTGCATGTGTCGTGCCAGTGCATCCGAGATACAAGGAGCTGACACACTGGAATGGCGCCACGTGGCCGTATATTTATATCTGACCATTATTAGTACTAGGAGCTCTGCCCCTGGACGCTTCGCGTCCCAACCCCGCCTCGGCCTTCGGCCTTAGATGGTTGGTTTCTTTGCTCGCTTTTGGAAAATTCACTAAATCTCGTTATTGTTTGGCTCGTTTGTACATAGATTTGTAAAATTATGAAACCAGACTTAAATATATTAACTGTAATTACAAGATTAATTATAACCTCAAATACATGCTTTAGAAACGTGATAGGATTTCATTGCGATTTTAGTCCTAGTTCTGCTATATTCTGTCAACTTTAGTTTTTAAACCAGGCCTAAATATAGTAAAAATTATTGCAGGATTAACATAACCTCAATACTAAGTTATGTTTCAGAAATAAGCCAGGCCTATATTACTAAATTGATTATTAGAATTTATCCATCTTTGCTAAGTTTACCTTTTTTTTGACAAAATAAATTGTTAAATCAGGCCCAATTTATTCTAATTCCAACGTACTAAAACAGTATAAATTAGCTTGCTTTTTAACAGTAATTAAAACTATCCAATGAACAGCTGATTTTGGATAATACTCAATCTCAGTTCTATTCTATTCCAGTCTATTTACAATGTGCTGAAACAGTATAAATTGGCTTGTTTATAAACAGCTGTTTTGATCGCTTTATTTCCCTACTATGTCAATGTTATTTTGTAATTAACATGGCAACCCATAAGATTCTATGTTAAAATTTTTCAACTTTTAAATTAGATTTTCTAAAAAATTGCGTTTTTACACGAAATAAAACTATATGGGTGTACTTAAAAATCAAAACTACACCTAAATACAAAATTTCTTTGAATTCGTTAAAGCCGTTTTCGAGATCCGCGACAGATAAAAAAAAGGTATAGGTAGCATTTAGGATGGCGCGTGGTTTGCGCAGAAGCAGTAATGCCCTTCTCCCTCCAACACCAGTCTTTGTCGTTTTCTAAGAAAAATACGGTCTGTGTCAAATCCATCGATTAGAGGGCCGCCGAGCAAATTTTAGCATTGGACGCGCTTTCAATTACAAGCTTCTGCACAGTACTAGGATTATTTCAATAGGACAAATTTTATATATTTGTAATCTTCGTGATATGTTGCAACTAACAGTATAAATATCTTCCAGTTTAGTAAATGTTCGGAATTTATACAATAACAAATACTTCGAGTTTTTAAATCGGGTTATGAAAAAGCAGTAAAGCGTAAACTTTTTTTATTTTTTAGGGTAGAAAGAAACTTCCAGCAGCAAAGTTGTAGAAAATTAGTTGATCTACATATTTTATTTCAAACATTTTTCAGTCAGATGTTTGGTTTGTACACAAATCGCTTGCAAATAAGCGCAAAAAATATTATCAGGTACCGGTAATAGCCTAATGTAAACATATTGTTTTTTCTTTTTCTTATATCTATAGTTAATTTATAATAATTAACTGAATTGAAGAGCGGGGCAGTTAATTATTTAATATAATGTAAATTTATTGTTTTTTTCTTTTTTTATATCTATACTAAATTCATAAGAAACTACTTGAAGAGTTGGACAGTAAATTATTTAATGTAATGTAAATATACTATTTTTCTATTTACTTATATCTATAGTAAATGTATAATAAACTATTTTATAAGTAATAAAATAGCCTTTAATTTAAATCGTATTTTAAGCGTGTTTAGTACATGTTTTATTTAAAATGTCTCGATATCATAAAGTAAAAAGCCAACATAACTAGGGTTGACTGTACAATGCCCCACCTAAACTTAGGAGGGGAAGTGTGGTGGGATAAGTACTCTGTCTCACTCGCACTACCCGCCCTACGCGCCATCCTATATGATTTTATCTATACAAGAATTGCTCATTTAAAGTAATATAGGACAGTAAAAAATGTCAACAAGTGAAGACGAGTGGTTCCTGTTGTTAGCTGCCGTTGTAAAACAAAAATGCGTAAGAGAGAATTAATTTTAGCCTATTTTTGTATGATGACATTAAACAAATATTGACATAGGCCTATTTATTGTCATTATTGTATTTTGGAAAAGATATAAATGAATAATTGTACTAAGTAGCTTTTTGTTACCCACATCTACAGCCATAAATTAAACTTGGATTATTAAAGTAATTCATCATATAAACAGTGTTTAAATATTATTAAACCCATTATATTATTAATCACTTAACTTATTTTGATGAAACTCGATACTGATTTGCCTATAATCTGAATATAAGCGTAGGAATATATTATCTCAGGGATAA
>JAGFPH010000254.1:440628-453686 GCA_018207615.1 Philaenus spumarius | reverse complement strand
GTAGGAATATATTATCTCAGGGATAATCACCCTTGCAAAAATATATTAAATTCTTATAATTTCTCATGGTGCTAATAGTTGAAATTTGCTATATTATATTTTTGTTTTTGAAGTGAGTGAGGAATGCAAAATATAAGGACTCTAATTTAGATTACTTGCGCCCAAAGGGTGGAAATGGTACCCTATCAAGCCTACACAATAAATATACATTCTTTTAAGTGTCACAAAGAAAAAGGAAAGCATTTGAATTTCCATTACTTGCGTCAAAGGAAAATTAAGGGCTTCAGAATCCCATATGAGCTTTAAAATGGAACCGCGGTAAATGGAATTATTCTCAATTAAGTGGAACACAAATCAACCCTGAAATAACCACTGACAAAGGAAACAAATGACGAAATGTAGGCCAGAGAGTAGTATCTGCGCATGCGTTTGCTCGAATTGGTTGGTTTTCGTGTGGCGTGCAGCCACTTGCCACTTGCAGCGAGTTGCATGCCACGCCACTTTAGTGTGTAACCTCTTAAGTGTTGTAATTATAATATTAAGTTGTCATACGCCTCGAATTTGAATTATGCGATTATTGTCTTGGGAAATTGGAATAAACAGTTATTGGCATTATAAAAGAAACAATAAGAATCATTTTAAAATTATAGCATAGTGTTACACTGACAAGCTGTTTTTAACATAAACAATAAACATCTTTGAAGTAATATCTTACAGCCCACATACATTTTCTTTCTAAGGACACAAGAAAACAAGGGTGTATTCAGTAGAGATCAGCATAGATTGTTGGCTTTCGTATATAAAAGATCCCCTTTCAAATCCAGAATTGTCTTATTTAATTGGCCCCCAAAGTCTCTTAAAGCAATTGATAGAAAAAACCGATTTCAATTCGATTTGAAAATCTTTGCAATTTGCAATCTTTTGTTGCCGAGGAGTGTGTATTGAATGGATGGGTTCTGATAGTAGCTACACGAGCTTGCTGTCATCACTCAGGTTTATTTTTAAGTAAATGACGAGGCCGTATAATGTGTTATGATGTATATTAATTTGTAGTTTGTGTATGTTTAATATGATGTAAAATCTGGACATTCACACTTGTATTATTTTTAACGGTGATATACGGTATTGGTATTAAATTACTATGTATTTGTGAAGTTACTAAATGAATTAACCTGTTAAAAAAGCAAAAAATAATAAACACAAAGATTCATTAAACTGAAAAATATAAATATATAGGGTGATTCCGAATGTGCGGAGGCGTGGTCTTATCGGTCAAAATAAAAAAATAAATAAAAAACTTATGTTTGGAAAAGCTTTTTTACCAACTATCAGCGTTTTTATAATTACGGTAATATAATTATTAATATCTCTGGAACGGTTTAACCGATTGAGTTAAAATTATGAACTTTACTAATCAATATAAAGACCTATATATACTATAAAAATAATAATCAGTTTCGAAATGATAATCATTTAAACATTAAATAAGAATTCTAAAAAACAAAAACAAACACAAAATTGTAAAAAACGTCTAGAAAAAATGTTTGTATCCCGTTTCAACAGTAAAACAGCATCCGATAGTTTGGTGGGTAAAGCATTAGGCTATAGGAACAAAAGCGTTGGCAATATTTAATTTGCAACACCAATTACTTAAGCTGGACGACGTTTTAATGTTACCCTCTGTTCTATAGTTTTGACAATTATACCACTGGACAAAATGTTGCTCTTGAAGTTTTTTCAAAACAAATGCGGGTTTTGAGTTATTTGCGTTTAAAATGTTTAAATTACCGTAATTCTTTTAATATTTTTTTGTTATTATTATTTTTCAATATAGGTCTTTCTTTACATTGATGATAACGTACAAAATTTGAATTTCAAACTCAGTCAGTTAAGGCGTTATAGAGATATAAATTATTTAGTAAAAAACAACATGGCGGATGGATGGTAGAAGAAGCGTTTCCGCACATATATTTATAGGGGGTATCGTCTTTATTTAGACCCATATGACCACCTATGAGTTACCTCCGCACAATACAGAATCATCCTGTGCACCCACCAAAATCACAAATAGTCTAGGAAATGAAGGGTTTAAAACACTCTCACATATGTGCTTCTGTCGAACACGCACTAAAAATTCCCGCTGCCATATAGATTTTTAATCCCTTTTTTGCTTTTATAATTTTCTGAAAATTAGCATGGTTTCAAAGTATATCACTCCTTATTAAATTAAAAAAGATACAATTTTCTACAAAATTTCTATACATGTTAAGTTTGTTGTAGTTAAAAAAAGTTACCGAGAAAATCTCTTTTCAATTTATGGTGTACTTAAACACAATCGTCAGGTAGAAGAAAACGTTATCAGTATAAACTCACCATCACCAGCAGACGACTTCAGAACACGGACGACTACACTACACAGCAGGGTCCTGGAGAACACCTTCATTGGAGCTTCAGGAATCGACGCCCAGTGATGTTTCTGACGGATTCGAGGAAACTCGGCCAGCACTACACGACTGACGGACGTACACTACACAACGCCGGCGCCGCGCCGGCTGACACTTTCATCTGATCTCTCGTAATCCGACTATGGGGTGGTCCGGTGGGCCTGAAGGATATCTCCAAAACTGTAGCTGGATTTCCTGGCGGGCCAGTAACCGGTCTTGGCCTTATAGTGGTGGACGAGTTACTACGGTTTCACGGCGCACGCACATACTGGTACCACGTTATAGGCCCCAAGTACCCTAGCAACTGACGTTGAACTCGTGGGGGCAGTGTCACTGCTAGACCTACACCCTGTACAGTCTATGCATGAGTGAGTGTTAGTGAAGAGCCCACCTAGCACATCTTGTGTTCTCTCTCTTTCTATTCTGTCGGTAGCGATTTCTTCTAGCGCTAATTAAATGTATTTTGTGTCTGTTTCAGTCACTCTTCACTTTCGAACTCGAGACGGGCCTTAATAGGAGCTCGGGGAACGATTTTCTTCACTCCTGCATCTCAGCCTCGAGTTCTTCTCAACTGTACTCGAGATCGTGCCTTCATCAGAGCTCCGGGATCCCTCCAGTATGCCAGCCATGTTTAGGCATGGGTATTGAAATGGCCGGTCTCGAGTAGTGCATTTTCTCACTGCACGCCGCTAAATCACATGTTTCTTCTGTTTCAGCAAACGACTTCATCGGAGAGCCAGATTTCTCGCCAGTGCTATTACGGCCAGTGCTAGGCCTGGTCTTGGTGTTCAGTGACTCCATTCTGAGCTAACAACTCATCTTATTCTGTTTCAGCCCTTTTCTTCTTCACTGTCCGAACTCGAAATTGTGCCGTCATCGGAGCTCCCGGATCCCCCAGTATGCCACTGATGTTTAGGTATGAGTCTTGGAGTTTTTTTTTTTTTTTTTTTTTTTTTTTTGCTGACCGTACTTCATTGCACGCCACTAACATTTTTATTTGTTTCAGCGACGTTTTAGATCGATTCTTGCAGTCATTAGGGAGGACCCTATACGCTGCTACGCTCTCTCCAGTGTGCTGTTTGGGGAGGGAGAGGTGGTTCAGTGGGTATTGTCCTTTCGGACCGAGTCCCACAGTACCTTCTCAGCAAAGAGGTATGCGTAAAAGCATTCCACCTACCGAAAAAAATATAAACTGTAGCAGTGATCGAAATACGGGTCTAATTTCTAGCCCAAGTAAAGAAATAACAGAACGGGTAAAAAAACATGTTTTGGAAATAATTAGTGAAATAATCCAATTCACAATTTTCTTAAACCAAGAGAATTGTTCTTTTTGTACTTAAAATATAATATATTACCTTTATTGGAAGAAGTTTTCAAAGGCTTTAATCGTTCCCCGATTGAAGGAAAAGAATAATTTGAAAGTATAACATGATGTCTCACTAGGACGCCTGACCGCCGCATCGCTGTGTCCATAGCCAGTGAGAATGCAGGCCACCAGCTCTCCTCTGAAATATGAAAAGAAGGAAAATAACTCTTTGTATTGCCAATAAAAGGTGTTTTCTTGAAGTTCCTACACTTTTAGATCTCATTCAACAAGCTACAGTACTGAAAAAGTATCATATAAGCAAAACGTCTAAATCAATTCATTTCCAGTATTTTATCGAACTATTTAAAAATTAATCAATATTTGAAACTTTAGAAGTAGATATGATATTGGTATAGGCTTTCTAAAATTTATGCAAGTGTAAACAACGAAAGTGTTTTTCTGTTTTGAAAACATTTAGACTTTTTAAAAAGTTCAAGTTTGGACAGCTGAATTTTAAAAAGATTAAGGACTCTACATTTGTTTTTTTAAGTAACTTAGGAATTGGATTGGATAACAAATATACTTATATACGGTACAATTTTATTATTAGAATTATAAAATAATTTTGGGTTTATGCTAAAGTTGTTTAGATAAGTTAGGAGTAAAATAAACGGTACCAGAAACTGGCACATGCTTTCTCACAAACATATATGTAAATTATTAAACAGATTCACAGTGACTTCATTATTGTAGGAGGGGTAGGAGAGGTGATTTTAAACTAGGAGATTAACTAATAAAATAATATTATTATTATTAGCTAGAGATAAAACTATTCGATCGATTTCGAACAAATTTGCACCAAACACGTCAATTAGGCCTGTGTAGATGCACGAAAAAAGCTTTTGACACATTTTGAAAAATAACCTCCTTTATGGCCAAAAAACACCCAAAAATCAGTTATTATTATTATTAGCTAAACGAGAATTTTTATAGAAAGATGCGGTTTTTTGCATATGGTAGGGTACATTAACGGCTACAAATAAGCCAAATTTGATCAAAATCGTTTAGCCGTTTTTTTTATAAAACAATAATAACTGATTTTTAAGGGTTTTTTTGCCAAAATGGGGGTTGTTTTTCAAAAATGTTCAAAACCGTTTTTCTTGCATCTATACAGGCTTAATTGACGTGTTTGGTGCAAATTTGTTCGAAATTGATCGAATAGTTTTCGCTCTAGCTTTGTATACATACAGACATACATACATACAGACATACATGCAGACAGACATTTTGTAAACACCACTTTTTTGGACTCAGGGAGTCCCAAAACGGATATTTCCACAATCATCTCAACATCGATTTTTTTGCGATCACTATACTTTCTCTATACTTTCTTATAGTATAAAGAGAAAGTAATATACACAAAATCTTTAGAAAACCGAGTAAAGTAGCCTACACGTCATCTAAATCTAAGCCATTTCAACGGCAGACACATATTATAGAAATTACGAGAAAACGAAAACTCCCAAAATGCAGAGAAAGTTTAGCAATTTTCGCTGTTTGCAATAAATAAAATTTAAGGAACACTTTACTGACATGACAAAATTAAATAATATCGTAAACAAAATATGAGTCATAACATGATAAAAAATTTAAGTGAAAAATATTTATTTATCTTAATTAATGTGGAATAATAACAATTCAGCACTGAACGCAATAAAACGACATTTTTTGAAATTTAAAAAAAATAAGAAACACGAATATTCTCAACGACTTTTTATATGACTTTTCAACAGTTAAAATCTGTTTTTCCGTACCCAAAAACATATAAAACGATAAACCACAATGAATTTTCAAAATGGTAATCCAAAAACTTGATCCTGACACGCTACGACTTTTTAACTGTCAAAATCGGGTTTTCCATAACCAAAACATGTAAAACGATACCTCACACTGTATTTTCATATTTTTGACCCAACATTTTCAAAATTTTGACACATAAACGTGACCCCGACGCGCTACGACTCACCCTAGAAAGTTTCGCAATAAGAGTTTGCGAGGATTTTGGTACCACCAGAAGTTTTCTTTGACGTCTGTGAGTGCTTATATCGTGTATAAACAGACACACAAAAAATCATCGCATGATTTCAATACTTCGGCATTCGAACCGAAGTAAAAACCTGAACTAAAGTAACTTAAACTCTCAAATCACTGTATGATTTTTAGTTTGTAAACATATTATACAGGGTTGGGAAAAAGTCCGTAATATATGTAATAATTCGAAAACTATCACGAAAAACGTATGAAACTTTTCATTTATGTATTTGTTACTATAACCAAAAGTTTTGACGAATTTGACTTGTTTCTGGCGTGACAGGGGAATGTTAGTAGAATACAACAGTGCAAACCACTGCAAACCGACCACAAAAGAACGATCCAATCTTAAATTACAGCTCCTTAAAGGTTGTACTACAGTAACATTATGCACCTAATGTGTTTTAATAATATAGGGGTTTAAGAAGAACAACAATTATTTGGGTTTTAAACTCGCCAAAAACAATTAAAATACGACAAACTTTTGTTTATATACATATAATATATATAAATATATTATATATATAATTGAAGACAAATATATAACTTTAAAGTCCCCTTACGTTTTGCTTGATAGTTTTATAATTATTAAATAATATTTCAGACTTTAGCCCAAATCTAAGATCTTGAAACGCTTTTGTACCTATCGTCTCCACAAGATGGATTAAAGTTATAGTTTTTATTGATGTTAACGCTCATATTATATGCTCTAGTACCTTCTGACTTGTATGGTTTGCTGCATTTAGCATATCGGTCTAAGGCTTTTCACTTGTAATTTAGTAAATTTTAAGTGTTGTTAAACTCAGTTGTTGTAGACAATTACCAACGTTTTTTGTAAATTTTAAAATCATTACCACTTAATGACCAAGTGCGCAGAAAACATACAGAAATGAACTGCTTTAGTTATTGGATGTCCATTTTACATCCTCAAGTTTTTGATGGTTTTTTTTACATAGTGTTATTTTACTTTAATCATTTAGTTTAAGTTTAGTCTTAATGAACACTATTGAGAAATTCCATAACGTTGCAACATACTGCCGACATGCAGTGCAGAAATACGTAATTTAACTAATTGTAAGTCTTACCTATTGAAATAATAGATACATTTTTCCACTTGAAGTGCTTAAATATTTCCAAAATGGCGGATATAGTAGCATCGAGCGGCGGTGAGAGGTACGTGAAGAGAGGTGAAATCTGGTGGAAGCTCATCTGTAACAAAGATAGTTAAAATGCACCTATAAAAGCTTCTGTGGATTGTAAAAAGTGTTTTTATGAAATGTTTCTGGAGCAAATCAATTTGTTGCAAATTGTTTGTAATAACACGTGCACAGCTTAAGGAAAGGATTGTTTTGAATCGAAACTTATTTAGGCGCGGTCGGGAAAAATTGTCCAGGATCAGACGAAAAATGAAACACTTATCTCTTCTCCGACTTCAATTGGCAGTTGAAAGGAAAGAGTAGTATAACTGTTTGACACACATGCGCAGTGCGACAAGAAATATAAAGAGAATAATGTTTACTCTCTCGTCTCATAAATCATAGATAGTCTACGCGCATGCGCCCCGTGTACTGTGTTAATACATAGCATAGGGAACAAGTAGGGGCTTGTGTATTGCACTCTACAACTAAACACGTTTAAACATTTATTTATTTTTGTTGAAGTATTAAATGTTGAATGTTTTAAGTATTAAATTGAAGTATTAATGTTTGTTGTTTTCAATTCTGTTTGTTTGCTTCGTTCTTCAGAAAGAAACTACTTAGTCCTACAAATAACAAAATACATCTAACTGAGTTGTAACAAGTCAAATAATTGGACCCGAATAATTTATAAAGTTATTATATTTAATTTATTTTCTAAACAGGCCTACATCACATAAAGAGAGTTTAAACTAAATCTTAAACCTCAAAATTAGCTATATCACTATATTCGGATATTATATTATTAATAATAAACAAATAATGGAATTTATTTATCCTTCTTCTAAATTAAATTTATTATAAATCATTATAAATGAACACCGTCAATTTATATTTATATATTTTATATTTAAAAATTATCAATTATAAGTTCATAAATCATTCATAAGTGTAGTACGTAGGTCTATATAAAAGAAACAAACAAGAAGAAATAAAACAAAATAAACCGAATCTACAAATAAAAGAATAAGGAGACATTTTTTCAATTAGGACAAAGATAAAACAGATGTTAAAGTGAAGTAACAAGAAGGAATAAAAAACCTCTAATGCGAAGTGATATTACAGTTTTAAATAAACGGTTCCAGAATCTGTCACATACTTTCTCACAAACTTATTTAAATTATTAAAGTGATTTACTGTGACTTCATAATTGTACTACAGTAGGAGAGTAACTAATAAATATTATTATTATTTTCTATAATTATAAACTATTCGATAGATTTCGAACAAATTTGCACCAAGCATGTCAATTAGGCCTGTATAGAAGCACGAAAAAAGGTTTTGAACACATTTTTAAAACAACCCCCTTTTGGTAAAAAAACTCCCAAAAATCAGTTATTATTATTATTATTAGCTAAACGAGAAATTTTAGAAAAATGGTTTTTGCAAATTAAAATGCAATGCTATGTAGTACATTAAAGGCTACAAATAAGCCAAATTTTATGATAATCGTTAGAGCCATTTTTTTATAAAAAAATAATAACTTATTTTTGGAGGGTTTTTTTGGCCAAAAAGGAGGTTTTTCAAATTTTTTCAAACTTTTTTTCGTTTATCTATACAAGCTTAATTGACATGTTTGGTATAAATTTGATTGAAATCGATCGAATAGTTTTTTCTCTAGCTTTGTTTATAGACAGACATACAGACATTTTGTAAGAAACACTTTTTTGTACTCATGGGTCCCAAAACGGATATTTCCACAAACATTTCAAAATCTATTCTTTTGCTATCACTATACCTCCTCTTTACTAAAGTATAGTGAGAAAGTAAAAAGAAATTTAAACCAGAATTATCAAATATATATTACATTAATAAAAAAAAAAAAGAAGACCTAAAAGTTAAAAGTAATAAAGAGCCATAAATAGAAATAAGAGGCCAACAAGATTCAAGACAGAAAATCATCCATAAAACTGAAAATATAAATATTATTTGGATTAAAATTGGCATAGGCCACATTCATTAATAAATCTCATAACCTATAACAAACTTTAACGAACATTCCAAAAAACTTGAGTATAAAATGTTAACGTATAACTTTCATCACTATTTACTTAATAATATTACCATCCAAGTTACATATCATATAATTTCTTTATTAATATTTCAAGATACTTTATAATACCATACATTGGGTTAAGACCAGGCATTTACCCGAATCCCCGAGATTCAATATCATTTGTTTGAAAACAACTAAATATTAATAATAATGTTTAAGTTTATTTTACATGTATTAAGTTTAAATAGTTTAAAAAATAATTTACCATCTGTTTATTGCAATTATAAATTTTATTTTAATTTAATATAAATTAATAATTTCAGCATATAATTTTGAGACTCTTAAAGAAGTTATATATATGAAGGTTCGGATAAGAATACCGATGACAAATGAATTATTTTTTAATAAATTGTATGTAATTGTATTAAGAAAGATTTTCCCAGTTAAATAAAGTATCTGATGTTTTTGGATTTTTGTACAACATTCCTGACCTGAGGAACAAGACTACCATCAGAGGTTAAGTCGATGTGCAAAAACTTAGAAAAGCATTAAGAATTGAAAAAACATAAATTTTTGAATTAATGTGACATTGCTGCTGTAGGACTGTGTTCTGAACAAAGAGCAATTACTTCTCATCATCTCAATGAATCAATATAAAACCCTGAAAAAGTCCTTAAATATTTACCAACATAACCTGGAAAATGTATTTCCTAACATTTGTGTGGCCCTAATGCAGCTGTGTCTAAAGAAGCAAGATAAAAGTGGATCTTTCTGAGGGGTCGCCTGCAATGTTTGCAGATTCATCTATTAATTCGTAATCAAACATTATCTTCTTTTTTCGAATCTGGACCTTCTCTTTCTGAAAAACTGGTTCTATTGAATCTTTCTTCTACTACTTAATTTGCATCAAATAGAACTTTCTTCAACTCTACATCACTTCTATCTGTAAACAATAACTCTTCGGTTTTTTCAGGTGACTAACTGCTTTCTGGAGTCTCATGTCTTTTTTTTTAAGTATCTTACTAGTTATGTAACAATCTTATGTCACTTAGGGGTTTTAATGATGGCATATGACAGTGCAAAATCTCCATTCAATGATTCAATGATAAATAAATTTGGATCAGAGGATCATTCATGGGAGCAGTGGCGGATTAAAGGGGGGCGGGAGGGGTGACCGCCCCCCGACCAGCCTGTAAAAAAATCGCAAATCTTAATTTTAAATAAACTACGTAAATTATATAAAAAAACATAGGTTTTGATGACCGTTTACGTTTAGTAAGTAGGTTTAAAACATCAAGAAACATATCAAATTTTAATTGACTATCTTTTCTACAAAGAATCCTTCTAAAAACACCTTCAACTAAATTCCGTTTTAAGTTTATACAAGTACACGATAAAAAAACAAAAGGAACCGGAACGGTGACCGGTGATATGAGAACATGAGCAAAATCAAGTCGGCCTAGTGTGGTCCGTTTAGCGACGTGACACACTTCATTGGCAGAGGGTCATAAGAAGTCGAAAACAAAATTACCGAGAATTTAACAACAACGGGTACGGTGAATTAATAAATATATAAACGCTATGAAATAGTTTTTAATTCATTTCTAGACCATAAATATTGTCTTGAAAGAGCAAGAGTTTCTTACAGATTAAAGAATAAAAAAACACTAATTATTAAAGAGTAAAAAGGAGCGGTACTAAAATCAATAATTCCACGACATGATTGTTAAATCCACTTTGTTTTGCTAAATTTTAAAACAACGTAACACAAGCTCTTACTTATTCAAGTCATACCCATACGGCGGCGCGCTCCGTCAAACAATTAGCCCAACCAATAGAGATTGTTGCTTGTTATTGAATTTCAGCAAGCGACATCCGCAGTAGTTGTAAGGGTAGCACTTAGGTATATAAAATACAAAAACTATCAGGTAAGGAATTTTTTCGCATTTTTTATAAACAAAAATAACAATAAATTTGGACTTTTTGGTTTTTTTGTTGATTTATAAAATGTATGCATGGATCACGATACTTCCAACTGGAAATTTGTAGAGAATTAAAAAACATATGGTTTTTGAAGACCCCGATCGGACCATTTCTCACCGATAAAAGTAGGGAAAACTCTTAATAATTAAAATTTTTCAAAAGTTCATATCTTTGTTAATTTACAATATTAATGGCAGATCTTTCGGAAAATGATTGCTTAGTATGTGTACTTCAAACAGGCGGAAGATGAAATTTGTCGCAGTAATTGTTTTTGCATAATTGCAGTATAAACAATTTAGGCCATTATTTTGTAAAATGCGGAGAAGAGAACGGCGCATCAGGCTGTTGTTCAACCCACTACCACTATTGCAAATTTATCGTTGGTGTCGGTCTCAAATTTTAGCGTTTCGCGCTGTGTCCTTAAGCATTTTTATCATACCTTATCAACCTTATTGAAACATCGCAGATATACGAATTTTGGGTCTACTTTCAGAATCCGTTTGGTAAATTTAAATCGGGCTACTCAGGTTAATTGGGCGCATTATGCAAGATAATGGCCTAAAGTGTTTAAAGTGCAATTGTGCACAAACTATTAATACGACAAATTTCATCTACTTCCTGTCTGAAATACACATAATAAAGAATCATTTTCTGAAATATCTGCCCTTAATATTGTAAATTAACAAAGATATGAAATTTTGAAAATGGTAATTTTTAAGCGTTTTTCTGACTTTTCTCAGGGAAAAACGTTAAAATCAGGGTATATAAAAAAACGATTTTTAGGTTTTCTTTTTTTTAAATATTGTGATCCATTCATCATTTTTTATAATATTAATGAAAAACCAAAAAAGTGCTAATTTATTGTAATTTTTGTTTATACAAAAATGCACAAAAGCTCCTTCCCTGATAATTTTTCTATTTTACATACCTATGTGCTACCCGTCACTGTGGATGTTTGCTGTTAAATTCAATAAAAAAATTAGCCTTCTTCTAAAGTGCTTTTTTAGCTGGGTTAAATGAGTTAAGACAATCGGCGCAATGGAACATATTTCACAGACAAGAAGCTGTAGCCGATGAACACTAAATCAGGTTTTCCTTATATCAAACGAAAATATAGAATTTACACTAAAATTCATATAAACATCAATGTACAAGTATATCGATTTGTACTAGATATATCAATAAATTATAAAATATGCTTGCTCGTTATTTGAAAAACTGTCAAATCTTAAGGGTTTACAGAAAACTTCATTATCTAAGAAATTATAAAAGTGACGAATGATTGGAAGGCAGTGTTAGAAAGTTCAAATCTTGACGAATCCAAAGGTGAAATTATATTCTTTTTAAAACAAGTCTGTCTAACGATTATGAGCCTTAGAAAAGTGACAATTTTTGTACCTTTTCTTTGCGTTTTTTTTGTGTAGAGTCATCATTTTAGACAACTAGATTTTTAAAACGATGATTAAATATGTAAATATACCTTTTAGAACAAATTTGTAAATACAAAAATTAATGTTTAAAACATTTCCATTCCAATGGTTTTTATTTTATTGAGATTTGATGATTTTTAGAGGGTGGAATGTTCAATACAATCAGACAAAACAATAGTCCTGTCTACCACTAGCTCGGCGGGCTGATACGACACTGTAGTGTTATTTGGCGCTTGTAGGGTTAAATCAAACATATAAATCAGGCCTTAAAAAAAATGTTTTTAGGGGGTCATGACCCTTCCCCTGTATCCACCCCTGCTTGAGAGGGTGGATGGCCGGAGTGAGCTGCAACAACTACCACATATTGTGTCATTAAGAATGTCGAATCACTAGCTAAGAATTACTGCAGGGTTTTTGGAGGAGATGAAACGATTGTATTTCAGAACTAAAAAAGGTAGAAGTAAAACTATGGGTATCAAAGTGGAAAAGGACTACAGCTGATAAAAAGATAACTTTACCGAACTATGCAGTTGATTGTTTAGAGTTTTGTTCACCTGAAGTGTATCCTTCGCTAAAGAGAAGACAAGAAAAAAGTTACGGGGGGGGGGGGGG
>JAGFPH010000254.1:406727-435531 GCA_018207615.1 Philaenus spumarius | reverse complement strand
TAAATCACGATTTCTCCAAAACTACCGAACGGATTGGAATGAAATTTGGTATGTAGCTTCCTCTAGGGCCATAGGTGCTCACTAAGAAAGGGTATGAAAAATTTCGAAATTTTAGGAGGGGTTTGGGGGGGATCAAAGTTACTAAAATCATAATTATTTCAGATCTTTTATTATTATGACAATAATGCTTTTATTACTATATATATAAAAGCCAAATACCACTCACTGACTGAACACTTAAAAAGAATACAATTACGTTAAAAAGACTGAAAATACCAACCACCACGGGCAACGCCATACGGGTCAGCTAGTCTTATATGAAAACGGCTTTGTCCAGACTGACTACATAGAATCAACGTAGGGCAAAAAGTACTTAAGATAAAAAATACGACAATTTGAAGGAATGTTATTATGGAGTCATAGAAACAAACTAAGAAAGGATTTAGCAAAATTGTGTTTTTAAAGCGTAAAAGTAGTGACAATTCTGTTGTTCACTCCCAGCCACATAAACAGATAAAGCAGATGATTCGAACAAAAATGTTTGTTGAATGAATTTACCTTCGTTACCTTAGCATCCAAATTTAGATTCAGTTAATTACTCTTCACAACAACGGCTCATTTAGGTAATGTTAACAAAATAAATGCAAATGGGCTACAAACAAAACTCAACGACAAATGCTTAGTGTGGGCTATTATAGGCCTAATTCAAACATCTGTTGCTACATATTATAACCTAAATGAAATAACTGATTTGGATCAAAAACTTAACATAATTTTAGGTTAGCGTTATATTGAACCAAACATGTTTCTTGAAAGTATTTATTACCACTGTAACCTACTGGGCAAATTTATAATCAAAGGTAAAAACAAAAAACAAAAGCAAACCAAATTCAACTAAAAATAAATGCTTTGTTACAATTTATGCATCTGGTGTTATATATTATATTGTTTCTTTTAGTCGCAAATATCAAAGCTTTGTTTAAAATGTTGACTATTAATTATTAAAATAATAATAGTTAAATTAAAACGTAGACTACTCCGCAATTATTGGGGAAGATGAGTGTCTATTATAGGCCTACATTGTGTATAGGTCGCCGCTACCCGCATTACCCTAAACCGATTAAAGTGCCTTTGTAATAATTAATAATTTCCTTGAAAATATCAGAGTATAGAATAATTTGTTTGTATTTGCTTCGCCACGAGTCACCGCGGGGATTGATAAGCGAAGCGATCAGGGTTGCAGAGTTAATATTTCACACAAGATAATATTATACTTTCCCATACTGTGCTATTCCACTGCTTTTAGAGGAACAACATAGCCACTTTAATTGTAAATTTACATAAAAAAAAAACCTAATGAACTATCTTACATCGGGATAGATGTAAAAGAATTGAAGAACACTTAGTTTTAAATTTATAGTGGACTTTAAACGATAAATAAATACTAAATTGAAAATAATGTGACTTCACAGGTTGTTTATAATTTTCGTAAAGCTATACATATAATGAGTGTATATGTACGCATTGACCTAAGTCAATGACGAATAGTTTACAGATTGTACCTCTTGTAACACTAACTCGTCAATATAAATTAATAAGTGCCTTGTTACCTTTTATAATATATTTTTAAACAACTATAGCAAGATGGTAAAGGTAAAGGTTGTAGAAAATGAAAGAGGAAAGGGCATAAAAAGAAAACTTAAAAATTTAAGCCAGTAAAATTGTAAGCCAAAAATATATGCTTTTTCAATAAACATTTTGTAAGAAAAAGAGTTGTTATTGACATTGAACCATTTTATTTCAGCTTAGATCTGCGTTCATACACGCTAATCTGGTATATTATTAGGCATGTAATATGTTCACCGAATAAGTACTGCATTATAAAAAAAAAACATTATCAGTCACATAATAATGACAAATTAACTGAAGCAACGGTTTATTGAACATAAGTAGCCTACAACGAATCCGTCTCCACAGCGCCGAGCGGGCTACCTGGCATAATCTGACAGTTTTGACAGCCGAATTGGAATTAATAAAAGCAACGAACCGTGGCAATGGCGTGAATAATGGCGTGATACGCCTTGAGTTCTAAAGTAACATAATGAATTTATGTACTTTTTATGTAATTTTTTCTCGTACTTTTGAGATGCTCGCAGTTAACCTAGAATGACTATTTAGAGCCACTTATATTTTTTATCACTAGAATGATTTGGTTTGACATTGCAAATAAAATCAAGGAATGACGCAAATTTTGCATACATTTCATTGAAGACATTACCTAACCTAACTTAACCTAACCTAATACTACTCCAATTCTAAAGTAACATTGTATTTTTAGTTTAATACAAATATGTCAAATCTTATCTTCTAAAGCGAGAGATAATTGTCTGTCTGCTAAATGGATCTGGAATCTCCGTCTAAGGATTTTTGATTTTTTGATTTTATATGGGGCTTTTGGCCACGAGAAATCGATTGGAAATGGTCACCAGTCTGGGAAAATTCGTTTTCTACGTCTTTTTATTAATTTAAAAAGTGAAATTTGTCCATTTTAAACAATACAAAGCACAGCTGATGCAAATGTTTTCAATGTCATTACAATAATCATCTGTTTTCTTTTAAACGAAGCACAGCTGATGCAAATGTTTTCAATGCCATTACAATAATCATGTTTTCTTTTAATCTGTATTTTATTAGAGGTAAGCCTAATGTTGTATCTATTTATAGTTACCATGGCAACGAATATTTCTGCTAAATAAACATACCCTTTATTTAGTTGTTTAATGTTATAGGCCTAACCTCAAAACTCAATAATCCAATATTTATTATTGAAATCAAAGCCCTGCTTATAATCGAGCTTCAGCTCGGTCTCCTGGTATTATTATTTTAATCCTTCACCAATTAAAAAAAAAAAAAACAACACCAGAAGGCCGCTTTTTATACTACTGTACTTGATTTGTAATGTTAAACGAAATCATTCTAGTAATATATAAGTGGCGCTACATAGTCATTCAAGATTAACTGCGAGCATCTCAAAAGTTTGAGATAAAGTTACATATAAAGTACATAAATTCATTTGTTACTTTAGAAGTCGAGGCGTATAATATAATGTCTGCAATGTAAACCATTACGGATTAATTTTAAAAGAGAAGATATTAACCCTCGTCACTTCTGCATCACTGAGCACACTCTTTGATAATTTATGGCCTCGACGCTGTGAAGACAACACCAGTACAACGGCGCGTAATGCTTTCCAAGCGGAGAAGCAGCCGGCTTTCCGCCTCATAGCGTGACGTCACAGGTTGAGTAGCGCGGCCTGTATTCTAGTCTGGCCTTGAACTAACCGACTCGTATAACATGTAGGCTACAGCACAATACTTAACAGGGACACTTAGAATAATTAATTGTAAAGGTTACGCGAGCTGTTTTAGTACACACGTGTGTCCGCGTTGTTTTGTTGTTAGAATTTATTTTATATGGAGTCCATCCTTTGCTCGCTTCGCTCGACATTCCAGTGGTGACGTAAGATGAAGCCAAAGGAAACAGATTATTGTATAATCTGATGTTTTCTCGGGAATGACGATTGATTATGACAGAGGCATTTGGATTGGAGTAGGGAGGTGAGGTGGAATAGCGATGACCATCCTGACGCATGCACAGTATGGCCAGAACTTTTGCGTGAATGACAGGATTTTCTTATATAATATAGCGAAGAGATTTATTTAAGTTTTCGATTAAATCCTCTTAGAAATAAATAATTTAGACTTCTTAATTTATTTAGTGAATTTTTAAAACTCTAAACCAGATAATATTATGGTTAGACCAGTTTACCTGAGGACAAGCCCACGTGATTAAACTCTTCTGTTTGACAAACGCCAACGCTTCAACTACTGCGCATAATGTTGGATCAAAAGAACCAATCACAGCCCGAGTTGATGTGTTTGTAAGAACATCCAGAATGGCGGCAAGTGCTTTGGTAGTAGGACCACACAATACTGAAAGAAATACAATTACACACTTCAGAAAAAGATCACAACTACTATTTAAACAAGTTATTATAATGTAATATTGAGAGCTAAGTATGAGTAGTTTTTATTAATAATATGGGATAAATAGGGATCATCACGCACTACTAAAACTGCACTCTAAAAGCCCAATCACATTCAAGGAAGCTTGAAGTATAGGATATGGAGTGAGCATAGTGTTTCGCTAGTCACGACTGACATTGACTCAATAATCTCAAGAGCGAATATAAGTTTTTGCTTATTTTCCACTCCCAACCCATCCACAATAAAACTCATGTAATGTGGATACAATCAGACAAATATAATGTGCAGTCTCACTTCAGTCAACAACGGCACTTCAAAATGTAAAACTCAGAATCCTTCGCTGGCTGGTAAAAACTGAGTTTTTACAATAAATAATTTTAATACTTATTTTCACATTTTGTTTGAAATTTTACTTTTTATGATAAAATTATACAGAGGTGCTCCCCAGACCTTATGGCTTATCGCCCCCTCATAGATTGACCCCGCCCAAAACCATGTAAGCTAATAAATTACTTTTCACTTTCTCACGGATTCTTCTGCTTAAGACAAAAACAACTACTTAAAATGTTATTAATGTATATTATAATATAATCTTAAAGTAATTTACATAATCAATTGTATTGTACTATAAAAATAACAAAATTACTTTATTGGATCAGTGTCAAATATTTTATCATCTGACATTTCAACAATAAAAATAAAATAATTGTATATCAAGGAATGCTTAACATGAAAATACCAGTAGAACCAATTTTACCACTTGATTTAAAAAAAATGTACATGAAAAATATGAAAATTGGTAAAGAATTAATATTTAAAACGTTTGAACCAATTATAGTTCTGAACGGAACAAAAAACAATAATAATAGACATTCAGAAGGAATATCAGAAATGTATTAACGAATTAGCAATTATTCTTTACCTGGCCGAATTTCTTCAGTTTTGCTCTTTTTGGAAAAGAAAGTAACCAAACTATCTTGCCTTTTATGTTTATTCACTTTTAGTTTTACTTCACAGCAATAAAATTAACCAACACACTAACAAATGTATGTACAAACCACAAATGATTTAGCATAAATGTTATACTTGCTACAGTCAATATAACGCTGCAGGCGGCAGGCGACATTATTTTAGCGTCAAGTAATCTCATCTGCAACTTTACATTAAAAAATAACACGCTTTGACAAAACCACAACTGATACCTTTTTCGCTTGAGTTAAACGTTATTGCAATCTATTACCGAGGTACCGTGTAAAGTTGAAGACTATTACCACAATGTAACGGTAATTCCCATCTCTAGTTCAGTAATAGATACATGTATATTGTATAGACTCAATCAGCGAGGGATTTCACGCCCTACACGTAGATATATAGATTAGGCCTACACCAGCAATAGCCCAGTCGGTATAGGTTACAAGTACCAGTAATTTGCAATACGGCTGATTTTTGTTTTATAAGTACCTTAAAGTATGTAGATTAATTTAAAAAAAAGTTTACCAATCTATCGATTTCCCAAAATCGAAAAAAAATCGATTAACATTTTTTTTCCCGATTATCTTTAATATTTCGAGCTGGGATGAAGATAGAGAAAAATAAAAAATACCACCGTGTAGGGGAAGTATTTTTCAATAAAAAAGGTCATATGTAAAATATATTTATTTCTTCCCAGCAATGGGTTTTCTGGAAAAAATTCGATAAGGCAGGTATGTATTTTGCAGCAGGGGAAATCACTAAAACAGGACATCTCATTCATATATGGAGAGTTATTATATATACGTTGGCTCATTCTAAATTGGCTGAATTTTAATATATCGAATTGAAACGACGTGACGAACGTATTGTGACGAACGTACGTCACAAGAGTATAGCGTATGCGCAGTGGTTAATTTATTAACCAATTTATTAACATGTAACAGCTGATTTCGTCCATAATCTGTAATACTTCAACAACTATGCGAACTATTTAAGATTTAATTAAAATTTAGGTAAGGTTTTGTGTTTGTATAGAAATAATAATGTATCCACTTAAAATAATGCAAAACTTAAAGAAACCTTGACGTTTAATGGGTTTACTCGAAGGAGTTCAACTATGATTGAAAATTGATATTCCAAATTGACGATCGCGCCATCGTTCCATTTGGCGAGAAGTACCGAATGGTTTTCCCACTCACGGCGACATGGAGCGAAGGCCAAATGTAGTGGCACGACGGATTTCCAATATGGACATCCATCGCGCCGCTTCACTCCATTTCAACTTTGACAAGATTTCATACTCACGGTACGTTTTTGGAGTGATGGCATTCCGTTTTGAAAGATGGAACGAACGTGAGTGGCCAGCTATAGCTTATGTTTACAACTTTGATTTGAACAAAATGCTCAAAACCTTTGAGCGGAATATTCGATAATGGTTTTAATTGAATTCCCACTAAACAAGTAGCCTAGAATAAATCAAACAATACAATTATGCGCGTGTGGTATATTTTATTGTTCTCCATGAAGTATTAGGTGCTGTATAGGTATTATATTCTTATTAATAATAGGCTCTGTACATTTACAATGTTTAAAATCAATAGTTTATAGGCCTGAGTAGTGTTTTTCTGAAGAACAAAGTAAATAAAAATATACATTTTCAACGACTTATACCTCAAACCATATTATATAGTACACATTAATTATATAACAGTTTGAAAATACCTACATGTTCAACGGGAGTAGGCACATTAAATTTAATATTTTGTTATTACTAAAAAGGTATTACACTATACTATCAACTCCTATAAAAGCCAGTGTACGTCCGCACCTGAGTAACATATAATATAACAGCTGATTTCACCCACCATATGTAATACTTAAACAAACCCAGTGTATGCTTTGGGGTTATGTTTACAACTTCAATCATTATAATTTCTTATGAAGTAGATATTTTAAAATATGAGTTGTAGAACTAATGTATGCGATAATATGCGTTATAATATTTGCTTTTAGGTAACAAACCGTATATAAATACAACCTTTTATCATCAATATATTTGTTTATACAAATTTAAAGAAGAGATATACCTATTCGTTTAACTTCGGAAACATTCGTACATCTTCGTAAAAGATATAAACACATTATTCGATTATTAATTTCTTCACTATAATATTAATAACTTCTAAATCATTCGATCTATCAATATGAAATAAAAACCAATTAAAAGATAGTATTTGTATCTTACTTTAAATATATAATAACGTATGTAAATAAAAATGTTTAACAAATAAGCCTACAGTTTTATAATCCTTATTGTACACATTTACCGAGTTAAAAATCCCCGTCAACATAGTTAGGTAGGCCTAGATAAGTAGTCCTTAATTTTGTTTTTAAATAATTTGTTTTTTAAATTATGTTTTCTAATGTGTATCTAATTAATCTGCCTGTGATTTTTCACGGGGGCTTACTAGTAATCATTATAATTATTGTACACATTTACCGAGTTAAAAATCTGCACAGCATAGTTAGGTACACCTAGATAAAATTGGAAGTTTTTAAAATAGCATTAAAAAAAAATTCTTCGAACAGCTGTTTTCAATTTGATAACCTTACTTCGCGCTGATCGATTCTTGAAAGTTAATGTTGGACTAAATCAGCTGTTCTCTAAAAGTAGTTTGAAAGTAGTTTGATTCTATAAGAAATCAGATTTGTTTTGAACAATTGTTGTTGATTGTATCACCAGTTTTAGCTTACCGCGTGGTTTGGCAAAATGTTTTCGTTAGTGTTTGTTCTAGCCGCGATAGCATTTACAAATATTTCTAGCGCAACAAGTCTACCTAGAGAAGAGCCCCTGAAATGTTACGAGTGTTCAGGATATTTCAACAAGAAATGCAACTACTCTTACTGGCACACTTTGAGTACGAATAAAAAATCACACCTGAAAAAACAATGCCACATAGACGTCGACTATTGCGCAGTGTACAATTCGAACGGTATGACGGTCAGGATGTGTTACCCGAGTACGAAAAAACACCCAATAACCGGCTGTACGGTTAGCGAAAATGGAACAGTGTTGTGTTTGTGTGTAACTGATTTTTGCAATTCAGCAGGAAAATCTGTTTCAACCTTTTTCAGTGTTATTTCTGTTTTATTACTTAGAGTGATAAATATATAATATAGGCCTGTAAGTAATTAGGCCTATATATAATGAAAATAATAGCCTAAGTATTTATTATTTACAGAACAAAAATAAAACACACTAAACGTAAACCAATATTGAATCATTAATTTTACAAATGGTTATATAAGTATACAAAATGGGGAATTCTGTGTGTTTCGCTCGCCAGAACCAATGCTCGCTTCAATAGCCGTAAAATCGTTTAACCATTTTTGAGAAAAACCTATATTAATATGTAGACCACTTTCGCTGCCCCATTAAGTTAATTAGTTCAGGTAATATTACTTTTATTAGAATGAATCTACTTAGGTTAGATAATTTCCCCAGAAGTTATTTTGATAGTAATCATCAAAGGAAAGGTCTACCAATTTCCAACACTGGGTGTTTTGCTTTAGCGGGAAAACGGTGGACGGTTTTAACATACATTAGATGGGGAAGTTTTAGTTAAAGGAAATATTTTTTTAAGAACTCATTATGACTTCGTAAGTGCTTTAGGAATTTGGCAAAAAGGCTCTTTTTAGTATAAGAATTAAGTAAAAAATCACGTTCTTCCACCACCAAGGGGAGTTAGAAGAAGTTTTCCTTAAATACTTACTTTTCGCCTTTAAACCCTCATAACTACCCTTCCCTCCCAATAATTATGCAAAATTAGTTGTGAGATTCAGTGAACAAGTTTTATTCTATCACATTTTTGGTGTACCCTGTATACAGGTGGACGAAGTTTTCTGAGTTCAGCCATAAGTCGGTAAAGAAAAATTTACCTAATACATCAGGCTTAATTATTTCTTTAGGCTTAAATCATGGAGCTAGAGCGAAATTTTCTAGGCATATCATCAATATGTCGCAATTGGGTGCAAGCCATAAGTCAGTGTATTTTAGGCAATGAGAAACAATTTGACCTTTTACAACACGGTGTAAAAGACGTAGCCTCATAAGAGTCCATGTTACAAATATTCTCCCGCCAAGACTACTCCTCGCGTTTGTAGGCCTAGACATACTTAGGTTAATAATTGTTGTGAAAAGTAATATTTAAAAAATGTTTGTTCGCCAAAACCTGCTAGTTTGAACACCGTACCGGCAATTGAGGGATTAAATTGTTACAACTGAAATTCACATTCAAAATTGCCCATACCTAACACTGAAATTTCACGTAGGCCTATTTATAATAACAAAATAAACAAAACCACTGCGAATGATATGCCATTTATTCAAACAAAAAACTAGATATTCACGAAGGCGTTCAATAGCGCTGCCTGCGTGTACGAAATATATTTTAGTAGACTTTGTTTGCACCTCAGGTTTCATGCCTCGTTCCGCTCGCACTGGAAAAACTCGCTTTGTGAGTTTGCATCCCTATCGTCGGCCTAGGATCAGAAGTTGCCCCATGTTAAAATACAAAATGTTCAGAATACTCTCCTATATAATTTTTTTTAGATAAAACCCAAAACAGATTTAATTTCAGTTCGAGCAATCTCAAACACTTGATACTACAGGTCGAAAAACCTACTTCCGTTTGTTAAGAAGTTTTTAGATAACGTGCTCGTCTGAACGATTTATTAAACGAACGTGCGTACCAAATTTTGACAAATCAGACGTAAATTGCTGGCATTAAACGTAAATACATTAAAACATCAAATTTTGAATAACACCCCAAAACGTGTTCTTGATACCATTATCAGTGTTCACTAACCACTCACCCTAAGAGTAACTGCATCAACAGCTCATATTCCTTATGGAAATTGTCTAATGAGGCATGCAATAAATATATCCTGTATTTGGATAAATAATAACAACACATTAAAAGCATTAATTTCCTTATAAGTGTTTAGTAAATTGGACAATAGTATTACTACAAATCTTTGTAAAAGGATTACGTAGTACAAAGGGCCTAATCCTTCGGGAATAAAGTTTATCCCTGCAGGATAATATATATTGATTTTGTAATTACAATGCCTAATGCTACTACTGGCTAATTGTTTTATACGGAGGCGAGGCAAGGCGGGGAGGGATAGGTTTAAGAGCTTTGTATGTGTAAAGTTATTTTTAATCAAGTAGGTTAATTTATATTCACAAAAAATACAAAGCTGATATTATATACTGTTTAAAGCAAAGCAAGGGGAGAAACTCGCTTATGTTTTTTGGGCCAGTGAATATTCAATAAATTCTCAATATTCACACTATATTTCTTTCATTAATTTAATCATATTTGCGAGCGAATCCGTGGGTACCCCTGCTGCTACGGTGGCCGTGGTTGTTAAAGCGTCAATGATTTATCAATCGTCATGGCAACCATCAATGGAAAAGTTCCGGGTTCAATTCCCATTGACCCCGAATAATTTTCTAAATGGTTTCTTAACAGACATCGTTGGCTGTGGTTCGGATTCCACGTAAAGCTGTAGGTCCCGTCTTCATTAGCCTTAAGTGCAAACAGCAGGACGTTAAACCAAAAAAAAAAAAAAAAACATCTATACTAATATTATAAAGAGGTAAAATTATTTTTTTTATTTGTTTGTATGTAGGGGTTAATCTCTAGCACTATTGAACCGATTGAATAAATAGTTTTACTAATAAAAACTACACTATCCCTGAGTAACATAGGGTATTCATTTCGATAAAAACCTGTTCTTTTATTTCAATATTCGTAAATTTAATCGGGAAAAATTCTTAGGTTATGCATAGAATGATAAACCAACACATGTATTTACATTTATTACCATAGTAACCAATTTAATAAAATAGCAGATAATAGCCTATAGCTGCTGTTTGCTCCAATATTTCCAATTACAGCTTATTTCAAAATTTGAATCAATTACTTTTATATTTCTAGCTTTTAGGTTAGGGTTTTAAATTGCAGACCTTTTAACCATTATTATAACTGCTGTTATAAAATATAAGAAATAATTTGATTTGAACATTTAACATTATTTACCATCTTAGTTTTGAAGTTATTATTAATCCTACACCTTTATTATAAATAAAACATAACATATATTTTTAGAAGGTTCCGTTGGGGGTTGGCGTGTGGAGCACGCAAGGGTCTCCCCTAGTATTAAATAAAATGGATTGTACTAAATGCCAAGTATTGTTTTAATTATGTATTAGTATGAAAGAAATATCGTTATTAGATTTTAATTATAAAACTTTATAAATTACTAGCTGACCCGTATGGCGTTGCCCGTGGTGGTTGGTATTTTCAGTCTTTTTAACGTAATTGTATTCTTTTTAAGTGTTCAGTCAGTGAGTGGTATTTGGCTTTTATATATCTTAAATAATTAGCTCAATAATTGGTGTTTTAGTTCATTGTAGGCCTAACTTAAAATTATATTCAGTTTTTGATCCAAATCAGTTGTTGATCAAAATCAACTGTTTTAAGCTTTTCATACGAACAGCTGTTTTTTGTGCCCCTGATAAAATCAAAAGAAATCTTTCTTCTTCTTCCTTAAGATTGACCTTCCATAAGATTAACATTGAAACTTTGAGGGCCACTGGGGCGTAGCCCTAATGTCATAGGACTTCGGTAAATGGCCTAAAACCTTCCCAGGGTTAACCTGTGTTACTATGCAAAATTTCAAAGCAATAGGATGGACGGTTTGGTAACGCATAAAGGACAAACATACAAACAGACAAACGTACAAACAGACAAACGTACAAACAGGCGGACATACATTGAATTTTATATATAGCCTATAGATGAGAGATTTTAAAAGTTTTTTGAATGATTTTTTTTTTTTTATTACAGAAATTATTATTATTTTTTAACATAATACAAATTTAGGATTAAAGTTACAGTATAGAATTAAATATTAAAATTTTCTCAAACTCAATGGTTCATCTTCAGTTGGTGACTACGTTCGTCTTATTATGGCATTCAATCGGAAATGTTAAACTCAACAATGTTACAGTGGTGTTTTCAAACTTTATTTTAATCAATAATTTGACGAAAATAGTGAAATTTAACTCTATCTCTGTCTTCCTTTATCAGTAATTAAACTGTTGAGGAAGACGATATGCAAGCAAAATATAACAAACCATGGCCGCCCATTACGAGACTTATTGAAACCAATACAGATAGGATTTCAGTTTACTTTTTTAAACATAAAACATTAGTACGTTAGTCTTAATGGACCATTATACTTGGTTGTAATCTTAGCCTTATATTATTATTAAGGTTATAAGTACGTTTTACATCAATGTTTTAGAATTATCTTAAGGTATTTATTAAATTTCAGATAGGTATACTTTCTGTTTCCCCTTTTTACTTTTGTTATAACTGGGTACTTTATGGAGATATACAAATTATTCTGACAGAGTACAACCTGTATTTCCAAAACTTTGTAAAGTTTAAAGAAAAACTTACTATAAAACAAAGCTGCATTATACGTACAATAAAGCAATTGAGAAATCTATCTCTTTAAATGATTTAAACAAGATAACAGAATAAGGAAAAAAGCAATTATAACAACAACATAAATGTTGGAAGTTTTTCCAGCTGTAGTCTAGGGCTGAACTCCAACGACGAAACTTCAGCGTTTTTGAAAGCTGGGAAAACATTTTATCTCACCTGTATTGAAGTAAAAAGTGATCGAATTGCATACCTTTAGTGGTAAAATAAATACACGAAACGTTGGAAACTAATGTTTTCCTAAACTTTGAGTGTAATAGCTTAAAAACACAGAGATTAAAGGGTTTAAACGATACAGCGTGCAGTAATTGTTTTACATAATACAATAATATATAATTAAAAACAATCGTCATTGATTCTACATATATTCATTTGACCTATACTTACCTTTATTTGTCACTAGCAGGTATCTGCGGATTTGCTTGCAAGTGGCAAATATGAATAAATTAATGCAAATAACATCTGCTCCAATAAGTGTGCCTTACCATTACACGTAATTAAAACTATTTCAGATCCGAGTTCCCTGGCAGAGTTAAGTCCAAATCGATCAGTTATTCCTACATACATGAGAATCTATTCGCCAGGAAACTCTAGGAGCACGTTTTCCCCTAATTTGTTACTCATGATTCCCGAATGAATTTGAAATGCAGGTTTTGAGGTGCATTTCATGTGAGTAATTTTTTTAAAACAAAAAATATTGGCTGCAAACCATATTTATTTTACATCTTAGAAATAAAAAAAATAATTAATTGTGTTTCCTTTAATGAATATAAATTAACAGTAATTTGTGCCAAGTTTCTGGTCTCTTGCTTAAATTGAAGTAAAGTAATGAATTTATTGTTCTAGTGGTATTGTTTTCCCGTATCTATCCCTTAAATGCAAATAATCAAAATGCAAGGTCTCTTATGTTTTTATACTTTACTTTTGAGGTTATTGCTACGTAACCATATTACGATCTAACAGCTGTTGTGTTATACATCATCATTAATGGGCCATCATCTAACATATCTGTTATTATTTAAGAACTTCTTTAGGAATACTTTTGACTTTTACCCATTAAACTTATGTGGATAAGTTATTTAAAATACAATATTTCTTACAAGTCAAGTCAAATATTGTCATGGTAACTTTCTTATGACAGCCATTAGCAAATTCATAATACATAATGCATTGTGCGAATAGTTTTTACTAGTTCTTTCACAAAATTTTACTGAGGTTAAGAATGGCTCAGCGAACCGTACCAATTGATTAGATACATTAAAATGGCTCATCCTAATAGTAATCAACAATTAATTTATCACGCAACTGAATAGCTGACGTGAGTTGATCGAATTTCTAAAATTGAGTTGATATATTTTAAGATTTCAACTTATACTATTTGGAACATTGCTCTACTCATGAAGGCACTGAACAGCTGCCGCGTATACGATATATTATTAGTAGAATATGTTTGCACCTCCAGAGCCAGTTCACGTGCTGCTTCGCCCCGCTCGCAGCGGAAAAATAGATTTGTGATTATGCACCTCGACCTTGCAAGCGAGTTTGCATCCCAGTCGGGTCAGAAACTGCCCTCAAGGTAAAATCCCCCACGTGGTATTTTACGTTTTGATACATTTTGGGTTAGTAGGAAGATTAAAAGGTCAAATAAAAAAATGTGCAGAATAATCTCCCATATTTATATTTAAAATAAAATCACCAACAATTTCATTCTAGAACGAAAAATAAATTAAAAAAATACTTTCTGTAAAAAATCTACTTTTGGTTGTTCATTTTTTTTACTAACGAATTTGTCCAAGCGAGTTAGTAATTCAACTTGTGTACGAAATTTGGACGAAATCGGACTTAAAATTCGGCTAGTAGAGAGCGAACATTTTATACATATAGGCCAATATACAATTTTTAATGATAACCCCAAAGTGTTCTATTGATTATGATCGGTGTTCATTGACCATCCCGACCTTAGGTCTTACAATCAGAGTTACTGCAATAATAGCTCATGTTTGCTATAGATATTCGATAAAAACACTTTACTTTATAATTTGGTGCAGACTATCAATATACATACTCAGTCTGTGCTCACACAGTAGACACATTAAGTTATAATTTGGTCATACGGTAGTATTGATATAACCAGTTGTTGATATAACACTGCAAGTGACGATTATATCGAATACATTGAGCTATAGACCACAACTGTCAATTAGTGGATGAAATTCAAAATTAAAATTCAACCAAAGCTGATTGTATCTACGCTTAGTTTGTGAGGTAGTTCAAGCGTGTGTATTTACTGCAATGTATTTACAGTAATTAATTAGTTCCGATCCCTGCAAGCTTCTCACGCCAACTACCATGCTCGCTCAGTTACGAGCGTATCTCGTATTAGTTACTAGTAAGATCCAGGTGAAAAATCACGTGCAGATTAATTAATTAAAAATAACTTCAAAATATTAAGTTTACTACCAAGAAACTACCAAGGCCTAAATCCAACAAACTATATCTAACTGCGGATATACCGTTAGGGATTTCAACATGATAAATGTACAGAGCCTACCGTTCAACAGTTTACTCAAATACCTGAAATAAATTTTGGTAAACAATCTTGGTTAGGTTTTGTTAATATTACGAAATCACCTGCTTTATGTATGAAGTGTGGTTCATTGTTGACAGCTGCTCAATATAGTAACTTATGCAGGCTAATTAATACATGATAGTTACTAGTAAACCCCGTGAAAAATCACAGACTGATTAATTAGATACACATCAGACATACATCATTTAAAAAACAAACTATTAAAAAACAAAATTAAGGAATACTACTTATCTAGGCCTACATAACTATGCTGACGGGGATTTTTAACTCGGTAAATGTGTACAATAATAAGGACTAGTGGACCCGGCAATGCTTCGCTATTGCTATTGCTTGATTTACCTAACCTAAAATTATATTCAGTTTTTGATCCAAATCAGTTGTTGATCAAAATCAGCTGTTGATCAAAATCAGCTGTTTTAAGCTTTTCATACGAACAGCTGTTTTTTTGTGCCCCTGATAAAATCAAAAGAAATCTTTCTTCTTCTTCCTTAAGATTGACCTTCCATAAGATTAACATTGAAACTTTGAGGGCTACTGGGGCGTATCCCTGAGGACCGATGTAAATTATAATGGGATTCTGCTCATCTACAGGACAATACCTTTCTAACAGTATGCGCGAATTTCTCCTACGATGCACACAAGCTGAGAAAAAAGCACGACAAGTTTTGTGCTTGCCTATTAATATATAGATTATAAAACTGTAGGCCTATTTGTTAAAAATTTTTACTTTCTCACTATATTATAGTATAGAGAAAGTATAGTGATCACAAAAAAATCGATGTTGAGATTTTTGTGAAAATATCCGTTTTGGGACCCTCTGAGTCCAAAAAATGGTTTTTACAAAATGTCGGTCTGCATGTCTGTATGTCTGTCTGGATGTATACAAAGCTAGAGAGAAAACTATTCCATCTATTTCGGAATAATTTGCACCAAACATGTAAATTATGCCTATATAGATGCATGAAAAAGGTTTTGAAACATATAGAAAAACAACCCCCATTTTGACCAAAAAACCCACAAAAAATCCATTTTTTTTTATATAAAAAACTGTTTTAACGATTTTAATAAAATTTTGCCTATTTGTAGCACTTAAATGTACCCTACCATATGCAAAAACCGCATCTTTCTAAAAACTCTCGTTTAGCTAATTTGGTCCAAATTTGTTAAAAATCAATGGAATAGTTTTCTAAAAACAATAATAATATGTATTTGTTACTCTCCTACTTTAATACAATTGTGAAGTCAAAGTGAATCTGTTTAATCATTTAAATATATTTGTGAGAATTTATGTCCCAATTTGTGGTACCGTTTATTGTTTACATAGTCTATGTTATTATATATTTAAAGAAAGATAAAAATACTATCTTTTAATTGCTATTTATTTCATATTGATAAATCAAATGATTTAGAAGTTATTAATTAATATTATAGTGAAGAAATTAATAAACGAATATGATTATATGTTATACGAAGATGTACGAATGTTTCCGAAGTTAAATTAATATATCTCTTCTTTAAATTTGTATACACAAATATATTGATCCTTTGATTTAAGTAAAAACCCCGAACCACAAAACAAGGAACAAAAACAATAACTAAACAACTAAATTGTACATATAGCGTTTACATATAGCTCTGTAATATTATCTGTATACTTTAGTAGTGTTAAAACCCTCTGAGGATGATGACCTTGTCATCGAAATGTACATAAGGGTAACGTATTAAACATAACTTAAAATTTAGTTGTTTAGTTATTGTTTTTGTTCCTTGTTTTGTGGTTCGGGGTTTTTATTTAAATCAGTGTGATTTTGTCGCCACAGTGCTCTTTTATTTGTTTAATTAAAAATATTGATGATAAAAGATTGTATTTATATACAGTTAATAACCTCAAAGCAAATATTATAACGTATATTATGGCATACATTAGTTATATAAATAATATTTAAAAAATCAACTTCATAAGAAATTATAACGATTGAAGTTTTGAACGTATTCCCAAACATAATCTCAAACTATAATCTACACTGTGCTTGTGTATTACATATGGTGGGTAAAATCAGCTGTTTAGATGTTGGAATGTTTCCGAAGTTAAACGAATAGGTATCTTTTCTTTATTTGTATAAAAAATATTTTGATGTTAATATATTGTCTTTATAATATATAGTGTATATTTAAAAAGATTTGGATTCACAACAAAATTCTCTATAACTTATTATATTCATAACCCAATACATAATTAAAATGAATGTCAAATAATTTAAAATTAAAAAAATGTTGTTCACCATTTGTCGAATTTGAAATAATAATTTTTATATGCCTAATCAGTCTTTACTGATACAAATTTGTTATAACAACCTGATTTTCTTAAATTGTTATTATAGATATGTTTTCTATATGTGGTTAAATTTTTTTTTAAATCTGTTAAATATTTTTAAAGTTATTCAATTTTTACTGAAGACATGAACAAACAATTTTTCACCGAATAAAGATATCGGAAAGTAATTTTTATAGGCCTAATCAGTAAAGGTTTTAAAATTTGTTGTAACAATCTGATTTTTTCATATTATTATTAAAGATATGTTTTCTATGTGTGGTTAAAATTTTATTAAAATCGGTTAAATATTTTTAAAGTTATTCAATTTTTACATAAGGCTCTTCAATTTTTACATGAAAAGCTTATGGAGCTTATGAGAAAGTGGGTCCCGATGACGTCACGAGTTACTACGCATCCACTCGTGAACCCTACACCCTACTCGTTAGTATTCTATATACCGTGGTACGGACGTACACTCGCTTTGATAGTAGTTTTTTACACGATATATAGCCTACTATTTTGTAACTCACGTACATAAGTGCGTAAGACAATCACTTTTACAGAAGTTGACTAACAGAACCTAATATTTATCTCAAATTTTAATTAACGTTTCTGTTTAACCTCTTTTAAAATTGGTTTATTCTGGTGTAGGCCGGTACTGGAACCGATGACCGGGACCTCATTTCAAACCGAAAGAAGCAAATCTTCACTTTTTCATTAAAATATAATGAAACTAAACACTCAACTGACTGCGGCAATTCAAATATTAACAATATAACACAAGTATAAAAGAACATATAAAAACCAAAAGTTGAATTGGATAATTAACATATCAAACTGTCAACCATCTTACTGAGCCGATAGTTATAACAGCGTTTATCTAAGATTTGTCGGAAAGGAAAAATGTCTACATGCTTACAACCTGAAAACATACTGTGCTTGGGTGGTTGAAGTTAGTTTAGTTCAGGGTTTTTTGGATTGAAATTTCGTTCAATTTGACAATGTTCGTGTTCTACTTTTGTTCAGTTCCAGTGAAGTGTTTAGTTTCCTTACTTTATTGCAAACGCAGTGGAAATGGCTCAACTTATCCAGTACTTCATGAGTTATTTTTTTCGTCATATTTTTCTTTCTAGAAAATTGTTTGTCTTTTTAGACACAGTTTAACCTTTAATTTATGAATATAGAAAACTATCTCACTTTATACGGCTACAATTCAGTTTTTTTGTATAGATATATGTGGTTTAGTAACGTATATTTAGCAGTGGGCCAAATTTAATTGAATTTACTGTCATTGGAATGCATTTATTGACCACCTTAAACATAGTTCATTTCGGAAACAGGTTTAACCGACAGTAGGCATATAGTTAAGAAAAATCAGTTGGGAATTTGTTAGCAATATGCAAAAAAAAAGCGCTTCCCAACGCAGATGAAATTTTTTAAAATGACCAAGCATCTCTGGAATAGGCGTGTTGGCGGAAAACTTTTAATATGTATTTTACTTCGTAAGTAAGCTACAAAAACTTTAAAAAATTACTTTTTGGGTAAAAGTTAAGAAAACATTTTCCTGAAACAATTAGTTTTCAGATATCAGCAATTCTGTTACATCATAAAATAGGTTTACTTTCAGAACGGTTTAACCGATTGAGGTGAAACTTGGGATGGAAATAACAATTAAGGGAGCTCGGAACTAATTTCGGTCAAAAATTTCAATTTTTAAATTATTAGCTATTTACGTTCCTCTACTCTTTAGCTTTAATTCCATACCAAACATTTAATTATCCGTGCACTATTTTATTTTTCATAAGGGATTTCCTATGGCTTGGCACATTCAGTTTTACTTACGTGACATTATAGTAGTATACGTTGTATATTGTTCATGATTTGTTTTCGTTATTTTGGCAACCCTGTTTTACATCTGTTACAAAATTATTTCTGATCGTCTGCATCTGGTGTTTGTTTACTGTTTTGTGGTTAGGTGTGTTGTATATTATTGTTTGTTTTGTGGCGAACTTTTGTGAAACAAAATTGTTGAACTGGTTGAAAATAGTGGTAAATAAGTAAATTTTTATTAAATTTGCCTCGTTTGCCAAACAAAACATTTACAAAACGTAAAAGAACATTTAGTTGTGTACCTTGTGGGAAGAAAAGTTCATGAAAAGGTGGTGATATTTCTGCTAGTCCTAGGCCTACTTCTTGTCCTAACAATTCTGAACCTACTAATGGACCAAGTGGTGATGTTATTGAAAATAAACACAGCACATCAGGGAAGAAGCTAAAAAGAAGTTTAGGTAAATATGAGCAGTACACAGACAGGTTAGATAATAATAACTGCAATGATATTATTGACTTAACAACGTTTGGAGCAGTTGCTGGCAAACATAGCGGTTTGTTCTCGTTGCATAGGTTCGATTGGTTTTTTATTGCGGTTATCTGAATATTAGGTTTTACACATAAATCAAACAGTAACAAAGATATTCAGTTAATTATTTTTTTACTATCTTACCATGGGGATGATAATAAAACAAAAATTAATTGCATATCTTTATTACTTTTCGAGTTATGTAAAAAAATGCTATTTTAACACGGTGGAGATGGGGAATTCTGAGCCCTCCCCCCCTTAAGGTGTGCAATATCACTCGAGTAAAAGCATCGAATTCAGTGAGCGGAGTCATCCTGGGCTATGAGGTAGCATTGTTAAGGCGCTCGAGAGTGACTAGAATATCGCTTGTATACACTTTTGCCAATGGCTGTCTTATTTTTTATTTCCTCCACGTGCACACGACATTTAAATTTTCAAGAAAATGCAATGTATAATTAGTAGATAACAAAATCCATTTCCAAAATGTTTTACTATTTTAAGTTACTCGAATAAAAAAAATTTTCTAGTTTGTAATAAAATATCTTTAATAAAAATTAATAATGTAAGATTTTTTCGCCTACGATGTATAAGATGTTCATGAACGATTTGATGCAAATTGCAAAATAATATCTTCAAAACTTTATGAAAGATAAATAAGTTATATTGAAAACGACTGTATGGGACTTTTCGTCCTAGTATTGCACACCCTTAACGTAACGATCCAATTTATTCTTGTTTATTTATTATTGTTTGTTAATGATGTGATGATGGCAAATGTCCGAACAAGTAATTATAATAAGATCCAATTTAATACAAGTTTGGATAGTATTATAAACAGTATATAATTATATGTATTATATTTTTAAAGAAGTTGTTAATAATGCTTTTTTTTCCATTATAGATTTGATTTTGAAAATATTACATTGTAAATTAGGAGCCATTTGAAAATAATGAATTGTTTATTTCAGAGGATTGTAAAATTTTTTTTTATTTGTTTATTTTGTGCATATTGTTTTGTGATTGTGTTTTATTGTGGTATTGTAAATTTAAATTTCTGTACCATTTTGTGGTAGGTTAGGAGGAAGAGAGAACTTAATAAGTACAGTCATAGTCCTAATATAGCCCAAATTAAAGGCATTCATTCAGAGTATAAGACCAACTTCGTTAGCTCTTATTACTGGAGATATAAATTTATTGAATTGAGATTATCACTTTAAGATATCCATTTGTAGCCACTAGGTGGGGTGATCACTTCTTTTTTTATTTAACCGAGCTCACTGTTGCTTAGGATATTTGTCAACATTTAAATAAGCTAATAAAAATGAACATAATTATTTCTTTTTAAGACGTAATGTCATTTTCCCCAACAGCTGTTTAATTTTAGTAGGAAATATTACTGTTATAAACATTTCTGCGTATTCAAATGTTTAAACGGAACCAGCAAATTGCTTTTATACTGCGGTATAACCCCATTAAAAAATGAAATATGAAGAGGTTAGAAGCAAATAGGAAGAGTTGGAAATAACTTGGTTAGTTCAGTGTAGTTGGTATAAAAATGGAATTTTATATAATTGCACAAACATTCATTTAGTTAATCTATTCAACCTGCTTTAAATATTTGTTATCTATTGAAGCGATTTGTTTTTATGGTTAAAAGTTGCTATTTCCCGCTTGACAGTGTTTATATTTGCTTGGTACTTTTTGCTTAGGTAGAACTGTGTGTTGACAATAGGTCTCAGTGTTTTGCTTTGGAATCGATCGCGTATTTCTACTTTGACTTACTTTCGGTATAGTAAAATTCAATTCAATAAGTCGACAATGGGTTCTGGATAGTACGTAGTTTGCTTTCTTTCTACTGACAGATTTGATTTACTTTCAAGAGTCCAATACATTTGTTTGGTTTTGAGGTAAAGTTGTTCTCATTTTCTGAATGTATTTTCATTCCAAATCAATCAAATGTCAAGATTCATATCCAACTACTTGACACCTTAAAGTTGAGAAATCGTTTTACCGTTTATTCTCTTCGCAACGAAAACATCACAATACCGCTAATTGATTTGTTAACTTTGAATTTACAATTCGTAAGTCAACTTACCTTTTAATAAAACAGTGCCTTGCAATGTTCAAATTTATCTGAATTTGGTAATATTCTTAAAGATATTTTTGTGAATAAATATATTTTGTGCATTCCTATTCCATTTTCCCCAGATGAGAAGCCCCATATCTCTTACAATACGTTCAAAAAAAGCAAAATAGTATTTAAAAGTTACTTACCTCTTACAATTCACTAATAAATTAAATTGATAAAGAACGGAACATTTATGTTTTTTTTCGGCACATTTACATTGCAATAGACTTCATTACGTGCAGGCTTAATTTAGTCATTCAATCTTAATCTAACATAACGGATGGCCTAGGCTTACTAAATATTATTTCACAATTAATTCAAATACGCATTCAAGTTATAAAATGAATGATCTTTCATACAACAATAAAATGCATAGTAAACAAAATTATTTCATAAGTTTTGAAAGGTCGCAGGTAGTTGTAAATGTTAATATCTAAAATTAATTAATAATCAATTCATTTATTTAATCCGTGTTGGTTGTTCAAGCATATAAGCATATGAAAATTATTCGTTACATCTATTAAAACATCAAAAAATATAAGTTAATTACAGTTTCAACAAACTGTAACTTGCAATATTTTAACTATCTGAATTTGTGAATACTCCTTTATTCTGCAGGTTTAAAATATTTTGCATGGTTTTTCAGTTTCCCTTAACAAGAAGTAATTATTTTAAAATACTTTCAAAAAAAGAAAAGTATGCCATTTGAAAATATTTAAAAGTTACGTTTTCTAAAAATAAAACAACAGAATGCAATTCTGACAAGAATGCGTTTAATGGTTAAACGCGTTTCTACAACAAAGTCGACATCACCAGGGATATTTGAGCTAAACTAAATTATAAATGATAACAGTTAATTTAATGAAACAGATTATTGTGAGGATTTGGTTCTAATGTTTTTATTTTCAGAAATAACTTTTCTCCCAAATCAAGCTCAATCATATTTATACAAGTTTTTAGTATTTAAAAGTAACTTGCCTATACATTCACTAATAAATAAATCACAATTGACCACTTTTTCTCAAGATAATCTAAATGTTCTGACCAGGAGTGCATACCATCAATTTTTATGTAAATTAAAGTTGCAACTTTTTCATAGACAGACTTAAAACTGTGTTTGTATTTGTTTTGAAAGTGATTAAACGTGTTTGAATTTTTGAAGGTATGTTTAATCTTCGAACGCATCTACAGGTTCAAAAGCCGTGTTCGAAGGTTAAAATCACATATTGTGCAGGGCAAACTTCATTTCCCTGTGGCATAACATACTTCATTGTATAGATATTTTAGTAAAGCTCTCTTAGTATTTCAACTGGACATATCTGTATGACCTAAGAAGGATATAGAATGGATGTGGTAAACTATTTTTGTTCATTCTGTACTAAATTCTTGTATTCCACAATTTATAAAATACTTGGGTCAAACCTAAGTGCTGTTAGTTTTCCATTAAATCTACAACGCTAAAACCGGCAAACCAATTTAAAGTTTAAACCCTTACTTACGAGAAGTGAACTTTCATTGTTTCGTACAAAATGTGATTAGTATCTAAGATTTCAATTGTTATTATTACTGGGTGTTGTTTGGCATATCGACAAGAAAACTGCATCTAAACCATGAACCAGGAAGCAACTCAAATCAAACCTGCCCTTTTTGCGAAGTTTAGAAATACTCGAAGACTTTATTTAGTGTATAACTAACTTATGGCCCTTTGTACAGATACAGCTGCCATAATAATAGTACTTGGAATGAATAATGTTTCTCGCTACTACCATATGGTAGACGGGAATAGTTACAGTTAGAGGTGGAATCTAAGTTACAGAACTGTTACTTCATAACAGTTAATTAATTTCACAGATATACAGTGACCAGTGAATAGATGTGATTTGTGATCAGCTACCAATGCGGTGCAGAAACTCGATGTCTGAGATCTGTTTCCGTTTTATGCCCCCTGCAAAGTAGATGTACATCTACGTATTATGAATTAGAAACTGAAATGAACTAGAACTGTTATCGGTAAAAAGGTCTTAAAGTCTGACATTATCACGTCAGTTATGCCACGAGTCTTCGCAGGGTGTTGGTGAGCGAAACCTGCCGTGGTGAAGCCATCTTGTATCTAATAAGAGATCTACTCAACATTCTAGTTAATGTCGTTAAACGATTTAACCCAATTCAAACCAATAATACTTGAGTTATTCGAGGTAGTGGGTTACAAGTTTATAAAGACAAGAGGCACACTATGCGAATTTACGGAAGTTAAGCCGGATTAATCAAAGTTCAAGGGAATCGGCGTGAAGTCCGTGGTGTGTGAAATGCTCTTGAAGTTGCTAACTGAGGCATGCAAAGGAAAGGGTAAAGCACAGCTCGAAGTCTGATTGTATTCATCCTATAGAGGGTATTATTAGGCCTACTATTTACAATTTGACTATATACATTGATTGCAAATGTTATTTTATAATTTAAGTAGTGTTTTCAGAATAATGTTTGAAATCGTAAACAATAACACAAATGTATACGATGTTTCCGATCGTAGTATTGCCTCGTTTTTAAAAGCAATGATCCACAGACTTATGTTTAGGGTGTATGTTCGATGATGTAGTTTTGTTTAATTATTGTCTCTATTCTTTACATCAATATCCATCAATTTGCTTATGTAAAATTGGAAAAAAAATGTTTTCCACCAGATTAAAATGGTTGGAGATTTAAAAAAAAAAAATTAATACACTAAGTTTTCATCTTCGAGAGGCTTCTATATTTATGTCCCACTTTGCCTTATTGGCGTTTGACATTTTTTCTTATTTATTTCACCATACAGTAAAATCTTTGAAGACTTACGAAAATCTACCCAAGCGGGCATTGTTTGAAAGGGTTTGTCGTTAGCAATGTTTGCTTAAAGTTTTGTTTCTTATGATTAAACCAGTGGTATTAAATAAAACTGAAACAAAATTTGAACGATTACGGGAGTCATACGAAACGGCATACATTAAGTCATTACTTTGTTCAAAATAATCGAGTTTAAAATATGTTTAATACACTATACTATTTAAAATAAAATACGAAATCACTTTTTACCTTTTTTGGGCACAATGATTTAAAAAGAAGTGAAAGAATCAGTCCTTTTGTAAAAATAGGTATAAGAATCGGTTCGGGTCTGCTCCGTAATTTTGTGTGTGAAAAAGTCGGGGTAAAATCATTAGAAGTTTTTTGTGTTAATATATAATTTGATTACCAATCTCTTAAACACAATGGTTACAAAGAGTAGTATGAAATTACATCTACCTTAGCAACCCTAATTGATGTTCACTCATCGTTGCCCGACTTGTCGGCGCCGGTTGACAACACAATGATATTTTCGGTGGTAGCAATACATACATACTTGTTAGACGGTGCCACCGACCACTGTATTATCATTATTTCGCGTACCGCCTTTCAACAACGCCTGTACATGATACGTAGACGTTTAGACTGTCACTGGACGCTGAATGCCCAAAGGGCCAGTTACATAATCGCTTTGTGCAGTTTTTCATTTCTTTTTCGACGCCACCTTAACTCTCACATTTGTTCTACGCTGGACTTTTAAGCTTATTGCATTCCTTTGATGCGAGCTTTCCACTGACTTGCGTTTTCTATAATGTCGCTCATATTTACGCATATTCATCCCCATGAGACGACACCTCTATTATTTTCAGTTGAATACAAATTTTCAATTATATCTTGTGGATTATTTTTACTGACCCTCTTTAGCTCCTAGTAGTGCTCCGAGTTCTTCACAACGACACCAGAACCGACGTTCTAGCTAAACGTGTTTCTACAATAGGCCTACGTTAATTTAAAAGTTTAAACAAATTTAATTTGTGATTATGGCGCGCAAGCGACTACACTGGTGTAATAACGTCACAGACAAAATAGATTCTGCTCGACAGACAAGATATACGGTATTCGGTGTGGTTCGTTCAAACATCATTCGTGCCTCGTAGTTGTTATAGCGATTCAAATCTGACGATATTTTGTCATACAAGAATGTTCGGCCGGTTGTAACTGTGATGAGCGAATAGACGTTTCAAGTCTAAAACTATTTTCTTTGTATTCTTTAGGTACGACAATATTAGATAGATTAAGAGCCTGAGCAGGTTCGTTTGCTCGCTATACGTATCGTACAAGTGGATTATTATATCCTGCATACACAATTCCTTACTGTGTTGCAAATAAACTATTATCCACAATATTTATCTGAAGTAGCTAACATTTAATTTTTCAGCTGTCAACTTAAGAATACTGCAGCCGTTTAAAGTTTAGTTAAGAAACAAAATTATACGAAATAAACTCAAATTACAATACTTGAAGTCCACCGAAGACGGAGCGTACGTCTGTAGAGCAGGCTGAGTGGTTTTAATATTCTTCTTTCGGTTTTATCCGTAACGTTAAAATGAAAAGTTTTGATTAAAATCCGCTTTTAGCATTGCTCGAGTACTTCGCAGCTTTTATTCTCCAATATTCTAAACAAGAAGTGCCATTCCAAATAGACAAATTGTACGTTGTAATATCATATGCTTGTAATTCTATTATCTTAATGGTACGGTAATTTAGAAATGCAATAATTTAAATATTGCTTTGTCATTGTAATTCCGCCTGTCTAATTACTTCTTGTGCAGTTAAACTGTTTTAAATTTAATTAGCTGTTCGTTATAATATACAGAGTGATTCTGAAATTCGCGGAGATTACTCTGGGTGTGGTCGTAAGGGAAATTCTAAATATAAATATATCCGGAAACGCTTCTTTTAAGGCTGGGTTACATGGTCGAGTACTCGGCCCCACTTTGTACTCACTGCATTTTTAAATGTTCGTTCAAATGCAGTATAGAAAAGTATGACAGTAGGGAAATGGCACAAAAACACTTTTCTTTATTCGACTGAACACAGGGAGTAAGGTGGCAGAGAGTTAAGAGAATAACACATGAAATGCTAGGTGTGGCGTATATGGTCCCAGTGGGCCCTCCACCAACACCCACTCGTGCGAAAAGGGTGGTGTTAAGATTAGTAGGGTAGGTTTAAGAAATAAGAAATATATTAAATTAAAGTTTACAATAGTTTAGAATTTACTACCCCAATACGAAGACACAGAAAGTGGGTACAGTGCGAGACAGTAGGCCTGCCGGACACGCGATCCTTTTATAATATGTGACTTGTGTGTGTTTATTGTAATTGTTTGTGAAACTATGTGTTTAAGTGTGTATTCATTTACAACGGAGATACTCCTCCTGACAACTTAAAAATGGCTGAATAGCCGAAACGGCCGTCGTATAAGCAACGACGTATGACTATTGGTGACGGTAAGTTATTATTATATTAACAGAAAGTGGAGTAACATTGGGTAATACTGCCAAATGTTGTGAAATAGCTGACTCGAGCAAGGCACACTTGCAGAGACACACTTGGACAATCTGACAAACTATAAAAGGGTCATAATGACCCAGATCCGGACCAGTATTTTGTGTGACGGGCGGAGACTCTGTGGGACTTAGTTATTTTTTCTGTGAGGCGGAGAAAACGCTGCTGGTCGGGAAGCGATCATTTTGGCTGGATGTTCTGAGAGATGTGCTACAAGAATTCCAGTTGGAGAGCTTTGGTGAATAGGTAGGTGAACAGATTGTCAGATATCCATCATAGAAGTGTTTATGTTTCTTTTTGTTTAAATTAAAGTAGAAGCTCATTCGAATCAGCATTACACGAACATAGCTGTTTCTTTGGGTGTTTCGTCTTGGGGTAGCATTGCCAAATTGATTTAGTTAGAATAATAAAGATAAGTTGATTAGTGTTAAAAGAATTAGTTACTCATTTTAGTGTTTTGTTTAACGATTGCAAAGAGAGTTGAGCATAATAGAAATTAGTTATTCATTGTAGCTTTTTTTGTAAAATTGTAAGGAGACCACTGAACCACTCGGTAATAAAATATAATAATTGTAAACATACGGATTGGTTGATTTCTATGATTATAATCATTGAACCTTAATTTTTAACCCTGGGCATTTGGGCTTGTAATTCTTACCCCCACCAAAATTTCCCGGCCGATGCACCATTTTGGTAGGGGTAAAAATTAAAAGCTCAACTGCCCAGGGTTCAAAATGAAGGTTCAGGGATTATAATCATAATAAGTAAGGTGGCAGTATAAAACTGTTGGTGGGGGGGGGGAGGCGAATTGGCGAGCAGCTGTCTGCTGAATCCACTCGACTCGTCCGCCAACTGGGTCTAGGCACAGAGAAGGAATCTAGGAACCGACTCGCCCATCACGCGACTTGCCGTTCTGTCTACATTGGTCAAGTGAAAGGTCAAGTTCTAACTCGGCCATTAACTCGCCCAATGTAGCCCAGGCCTTACCAGCTATACGACATTTATTTTTGTTGTACTAAATAATTTATATCTATAAATCGGTTCAACTGATTGTGTTGAAAATTTGCACGGTAATCATCAATGTATAGATCAAATTTGAAAAAAATAATCAAAATTTTCCAATAATCTGTTTCAAAGGATATTTAAAATGAGAATAACTTAATAACGTAAATTTGTTTAAAATCATCGAAAGTACATTTTCGCAGCACTTTTGATTTAACTAGCAAAACTATCGATTTAACCAAATTTGTTGCGTCGTAGACGCTCTGTGACTCGGTTCTCATTATAAATTTAGTTAACCATTTGGTGTCATTTTCTCAGGCACCATGAAAGTATAGAGCATGATTTTGGTGTCATTTTTCTTATATCTGAGCCTAAGAACTTTTTTGATTTCCCGGGTTCTAGTCGGATTGCAAATGTTTGTTACTGGAATT
>JAGFPH010000254.1:379992-397719 GCA_018207615.1 Philaenus spumarius | reverse complement strand
ACGCTGACTAGCGATTCCCAAATAAGATCAAAGGGATAACTGGTACACATCTTTAGGTTGGTACTAGGGATCTTATGTAAGAGTCGTGTGTTTTCAGTGTTATCAGAGCGTTCGCAGTAAACCATCCTGTTTATTACATTTCTACGATGACACAAGGACACCGGTTTAGTGGCTTTGTTTTATGTTATAGTAAATATATTTTACCGTTTTCCTCATATATATATATATATAACTTACACGGGGGTTGTTTTTATACAATAATAACGTTCCGATTAAAATATAATTAAAATAATATCTTCTGTCAATTTGTAAAAAGGCGTGCTCGAGAGTACTGGTTTCTATAAATTTTCAGTCTATGTTTATTAAGTTACAACATATGTTGGTTTCAGAACACATGCTAGTAATTTGTTTTCTAAACGTGGTTGTTTTTGAGTGGTCACTGCACTATGTCACTACTGGAACAATTCGGTGAGGCCTTGTCGAAAATACTCGTCTTGTTAATCCTAAATGTTGACAAACAGAAACGAGGTTTGTTCAATCAAAACATGGATTTCCAAACTTTCCTTTAGTACTTTAAAATGACAGCAATATTGTCACAGTAATATTAACATATTGCGGAACACAGCCAGTTTGAAAAGCCAAACGATGGACTGTGCTGAGAAAAAGTTTATTCGTATTTTCCAGCCGTTTTCTATATAGTGTTACACTTACATGGACCAGAATGTCCATGTCTATCATTCTACAGAATGGACCAGAATGTCTCTAATTATTGAATTAATTTCAGAAATAAAAAACGGTACTGGCCTCTCATATCTTACTCTTTCTTTTGAACGTAACCGCGAATAAGCCTTGGCACCTGTTCAGACTTACTCCAATGTGAAAGATGACAATATGAACCTCCTTTGATTTACTCACATTATAAAAGAACTATATGGGGAAATAAACCAAAGGTTGTATGCAAAAATCTCATACACCAAAAACATAGCAAAAAGAGTAAATGGTGATATCCGCCTTGTCCCGAGTCTACATGTTCTTTAAAACAAGTGAGGTCATAGTGATATGCGGTGAATGCAGAAAACACATGAATGTGTTGTTGGCTGTGGTATATATACTTTTAAGATTTGCATTTAAAGTGAGAAACAATTATTATAAATTGGTCGATTAAATAATAGAAACACTTACCAATCTAAAAATTATTCTATACATGTAATTTTTTGTAACCAATGTTTTCTAAAAAATATTATTTGTAAATATCGCTTTTAATAAAGTTTGTGTAATATAAAATTATCTAAAAGAAACTATGGTCTATTATATACCAAATCCGATAAATATAGGGCATTCTTGGTTCAATTGCCTTCGAATATTATCGTTAAAATTTGAAAATACCCATAAGACTGCCATACATTTTTTGGCAGTAGTTTTAAGTGGTTTATTAAATTTCTTATTTTTAACAAAATATATTAAACCATTTTGTAAGGAAAAAATGTTCCTAGAAACTAATGAGTTAATTAATTAGTCTAGCAATCAATTAACCTCTTCCTAAGTATTACAGTACAAATTTTCAGCATGAACTGCAGAATAATTATAAATCAACTTCTATAAAAACGAGCGTACGTCCGTAAGTAACAAATTAATATAACACCTGATTTCATCCATCATCTGTAATACATAAAAAAACATAGCCTATATAACACTTTGGGGGTTATGTTTACAACTTGAATCAAAACAAACTTCTTATAGTGTCTGGAAGTTGATTACATATTTTGTATATGAGTGTAGAAAGCTATGACATGTTTTATGATTGGCATTGAGAATATAAAATTAATATTGTACAAAATTTTAATCAGAATACCCTTTCGTTTATCTTTGGAAACATTTATACATTTTCGTATAACATATAAACATATTCAATTATTAATTTCTTCATTGTAGTAACCCATTTGATATATCAATATGAAGTAAAAACAATTAAAAGATAATATTTGCATATTTATTTTCATATATTATAATAATGATAATGTATATAAACACAAAATTCTAACAAATAGGCCATAAGTTTTATAAATATTTATAAATACATTTTACAATTTTCACTATTTTATAATATTTTCAACATCAAAAAATTTAAATATAAAAATAAAATAAAACCCATTTAAAAGATAATATTTTAATTTGGTAATATAAATACTACATTTTAATAAGAGTCCAAAAATGTTTAAAAAAATTCTTATAAAATTCCCCTAAGAGTAACTTATTTTAGTCTTACAGCTAGAGTGAACTGTAAAAAGGTAACAAAGAGATTATATTACAAAACACTTCACGAATTTAATAATTGATAAGCCATAATTGTAAAAAAAAAAAAAACACACAATGATGACTATCCCATGTTTTCCGGAAGGCATCACGTAACACATTAGTAATAAGAATTCATCAAAACAGAATAGGCATACATAATAAATAAGTATCATCCCTCTTTGCAACATAAACTATTAGTTACAGCTGGTGTCGTCAAACCACAGGCAGTAATGTAAAGTGTAATTATGTCATGTAACTCTATTGATATAGGAAACAATAGAGCGCATTCTTTCAAGCACTTTGCATTTAGTTGTTTAGAACAGTAAGTGAATGCCAATTGTGGAAGTAGTTTACATTTTACCTCACTTTATGATTCATAGTTTAATACATAACTTTATGCTTTAGTGCTGGAGCAAATACAAAAGTTATTCCTAGAGTTTTACTTTTGTATATTAACTCTTGGTCTCCCAAGGGGGTTTAAAAGGGCCCACACTTTAGAATATTTTGTTTGTTTATTCCATCCGTCGACTTTAAACATCTTTAAAAATGAATTATCCTTCATTACCTTTCCCTTTATAAGACACAACAACCACAATATCTGAATAAATGATGGTGATATGCAAATGTAAGTCGTACTTTATGACCCCCTTTGTGAAACCACGCTACCTATATTTCCCATGGTAAGGTTAAATACTCATATTTATTCCATAACAAATAAATGTATAATCTCCATAACTGAACTATGGACAGATTATATTTATTTAGTTTTTGTTATGTTAAGAGTTATTTCGTTGTTGTATGTTGGCAACCAAGGCATCAGTCAAAATCTGTTGACGTTGAGTAATGTTCTGTTGTTTAGAAGTTATGTTCTATTGAGCTGATAAAGCCGAATGTTGAATGGCACTCACAGAATATTTCTGGCATGTTTAGTAAATACATGGTGATTTTTGCCAAAAAAACACGTTTTATCCAGGAAACTTCTTTAGCAGGCGGAAATATACCTGACATGACTTCGTAGGGGCGGATCCACGTTTGCTCATCTGAAGCTTTAAGACGGCCAAATTAAAAGCTTAGCAACACCACCATTATTTACTTGCAAATATTATAAATATGTTTGTAATCAGCGTAACAAGAAGAACAATGTGTTTTTTCCTGCAAAAAATAACACACAAAATTAGATAGGAAAAATGTGTGAATACGTAGTTTTTTTACTCACATTGACGTATGTTATTTGAATATTTTTCTTGTTATTACTAATTGTTGTAAACCATTAGCAATTATGTCATTAAAACATTTTATAGTTTTCTACAGGTTTTGCTTCTATGTTAATGTAACTGCATTACAAATACTTTAGTTAAAATGATTGTGGACATTTAAGACCCCCTTGGGATATCATGCAACCAAAAAAAAAAAAAGGTTAGGAAACCTACGGTTGTAATGTTTATATCAGTCTATTCTTGATAATGTTAGCTCAATAAGTATACATACATGTGTTATGAACATAACCTTTAAAATATTGCAATTTGTAGTGACTTTTTTTATTAATTTTCTAATTGTATAATTTATCATTGAATGTTTTCTAAATTTATATTTTTATTTTGGTTTAATGTAGGTTTAGTCTCCACGATTGTAAAGTTTCAATAAGTATTATAGATCTAATGAAATTTTTTTCTCCGTCAAGACAATCTTTTAGAATCCAAATAGGCTACAAGTTTCGGCTGGTAAACTGTCATCGTCAGGAACAAGACATAATTTTCAGTTGGCAAACCAGTCACGGGTGTCGTCTTTCTTTAAAATAACTTTTTATTTACATAAACTTGTTTAAGGGGACCTTTTAGTGCCTATATTGCAAATGTTAAAAACAAGAACTTTTGGCACCTTTAAAAAGTTTAAGTACAGAGCGAAAATTTAGTTCACAAATATTTTAGAAATGTTTTAAACAATGTTAACCTATTTTTAAGGACTTTTTAAAACAAACAACTTTGTACAGAGTATTTTAAAAGCCTTGTAATGAGGGGTTTTAAATATAAAAACATAATTTTTGCCACCAAATTAAGAATTTTTAGCGAACAAAAATAGTTGGCATGCAGGCTACAGACTAATTTACGCAAGTATAAAAATTCAGCTTATCTCAAAAGGGTTATTAAAAAATTGTAATCTATGAATCAGAAATTTTGTTTTTTCATAAGAGCCAACAAACTGAAAACAGGTCTTGTCGATCACACTAAAAGTTTCCAGCACCATACTGAACAGTTTTTTCTTCCTCACGGCCTTCCCTTTATCTTTACTGTTTTCTTTTCAGATTCCAAATTTGCTTTGTTGAAAATTTTATTGACAATTAGGAATATTTTATCTCAACATAATTTTATAGAAATATTGTTGTTATCTCCTTTGGGTGTTGGTTCGTTCTTGAAGGCATTCTTTAGCAAATTATGATCTGATAGTTTCTGAAAAATGTGTTTCATCATGAAGGCACTGCTTGTTTATTGAAAATATTTCTCACTTGAAATTATTAACTAAGCTCATCCTGACGATGAATCTTTGAAGATTTTGTAGTTGAAAAGTTTAAACAAATTTGTTTAAGAAGTAGACAATTTGGATTTATTATTTCAACCGACACAAAATTGTAATCTGTTCAGTGCTGTTGCACAGATTTAAAACAATTTCAATGCCACATAACTAAGAAATAGAAAATATTTAATACATTAGTTTAATATGTTACATGGTTTTTTTTTTCGAATTCCATAAGAAGACTAAGATTATAAAAACTTGCAAACAACTGAAACATATTTTAGTGAACCACCTCCTAAGCCTTCCTCAGACGCTATTTTAAAAATCTTTTATTAGTGTGCCTCTAGCGCATATGAACAACATGGGTAATACATTTTGCGTGCGTAGGTGGTATGGTTTTTATGATCTATAACAAACAATATTTATTGTTTTAGGGGTTGTTTCAACCCTTCAGGGCCAAATATTTTAAAATCCTTTCTTATTGCGCCTTTAGCGTCTATGAGCAATAGGTTTACCACAAACAATTTCAACCCTTTAATATACAATTCTCCTATATCTTAATAGCTATTTTGCTATTCGGAGCGGAGACAAATCCAACATACCAAAGATTATAAAAATTGGTTCAGCCGTTCTTGAGTTATAACTGGTGTAACAAACCCGACTTTGCTATATATATATATATATATATATAGCAATATAAATATATATAAATAAATATATCTAAATATATATAAATATATATATAGATTGAGGGGTTTCCATACACTTGAATTCCCCTGTATGTAGAAACTTAAATCAACATTTTATAAACTCAGTCAATAATGTTTATCTGTGGTTCAGTTGTATTTTTATTTCATATATAACATAACATTTTTAATTGTCAATAGGCCTAATTAAGTACAATATGAAACTATATCAACATTAAAATAATTATGGCAAATTGATATTTTATTAAGGTTCAAAATAAAATGTTGCTTCAAATATCGTAAATTCTATGAGCATTGAAACACACAACAAAATGGTTAACTTTGTTTATACTTTGAAACTTCACACCGTGTTTAATTATCTTCCAGACACTGCTAACTGTATATTATAGAGTCTTTTGCTTTCCGCTATGATTTAATTTCCTGTTCGGAACACGAACTTCCGTTAGTGGTATATTCGACATTACTCCCTCTCTAATGCAAAGTACATTAGCTGGGCCAATTCTCTGGAACAAAATTTGGCGATTCTCGCTAAAACGAAAAAGAAAATGGGGTTTTATTTAATTGTTGAATTAGTAAGACATTCGAGCGTGAATTGTAAGGGACCTTGCAAAAAATAAAAAATAATGGAATTCTCGTTCGTAGTTTTCATTATTCTACACACCATTCCAATCATTTTTGATGTAAACTTACAAATTCCCCACAAATCTTCATTAGAAAAAAAACTATACTTTATCGGATGTCTTTCTTCTTTTTTTTTAATACATCCTCAGCATGAAACCTGTCCCATAGGGATGAAATCTATTATCATGGTGCAAATAGAACGTAGTTATTCACCATATTATTAACATAGTTTATTAAAGTTACACTAAACACTGCACTTTTACCGATGTGTGCATCCCTCCGACAGTTGGTGTAACAAACAAAATCGATTACGGAGTTTCTATAGCTTTGAAAATTATTCATTGAAATGGAAGGAAGTGATTCTGACACAAACATGTTCAATACAGAACTTCCAACATTGTATGGGAAATGTGATTTTCGTTACTCGTAGTTTGGCTCTTTATCTGCAAGTGAAAGGTGACCATTTCATAATCGGACTTTAGAAACACTATTTGGTTCATTATTTTACCCGTAGCTATGGATAGTATGCACATTTTTGAAAAGAGAAAAATTGCATAAGATTATTATCACCTGTAAATTTAAATTGACTAGCTACACCAAATTGACATGGGAGGTTTGACGTAACATTATACGATTTAAGCTGTTGACCAAAGGTACTTGGTAGAACAACATTTTAGGAAAATATTTTGAAAAATTTTACAAAACTTTGTTGAGTCTAGTCTACCATGGATTCGCCTGTGACGGCATTTACAATGCAGATTAATACAGACTAAAGAAAAATAACTGTATACCAGCTTTTTACTATAAGAACAATTTATGGGAAAATGTTAGTAAATTGTCAGGATAATATGAAAAAAAGTGGTGTTTGTTACATATATCATGTAACTGACATATTTGTAATGCAGCTTATGAAGGCCAATCAGGACGTAATTACTATAGTTTCTCTATTCATTTAAAAACAATCATTTCGTGTCATAATTTTGCAATTATGTTAATTTTAAGATTCTCAATGTCTATGAAAGAAGTAGGAAATTTGGTTAATTCGAAATGTTATAGGTTAATTTGTACATACATAATCAGGTTCAATTTTTGCCTCTACTGAAACCAATTCCCCTCACTTTTCCTTTTAACTTTTATTTGTAGAAAAGTAACTGTACTCTGTCATAATGTGTATATGAAATGCCTGTTTTATAAATTTTCCTTAGACTGTGTAAGATGACTTGTCAATTCCGTCACTGGCGAAACCATGGTGGGCTGGACTCAATAAATAATTCTAGAATTAACTAAATATTGTGAGTGCGTTATTGTCCAAATATAATAATAAATTATACTAATACATACACCTCACATACATTTTAAAAAATTCTTACGTTTTTACCTCCATTTCAGAGTAAAATTGAATAAAATTAAAATGTGACTCTTTTGTTATTTTAATTTTGTTTGAGGTTATGTTAATATTTTATTTTGTGTTTTGATGAATTTGTTTGTATTTGTTATTATGTTGTTTTATGTTTTACTGTTAGAGTTTAACTTTATTGGTGATTGTTTTATACTCAAAGAACATAGTGATTTAGTTATTTATTTTTAATTAATTATAAGTTTACGGTGCTGTATGATTTTCTTGTGATAAGTTATTTGAACGTTTCTTTCTTTTAGTCCTATATTTTAGGAGCACAGAGTACTACAATAATGATACATCAAACAGTAATGACTTTACCGACGTTTCAAGTAAAAACACATAGGAAAAGTAGTAAAGTTAACAAACATAATCTTTATTTGTAAAACAACAGCGATAAGTGTGTTTATTCACGTATAAGCTGTTTCAACGACTTTGAAAATTGAGTAAGGTTATTAATAGTTTTAACGGATCTGGTAACGAGTTCAAAAAGCAACATGCCATTAAGTTAATAGATGTACTATATATCATGCTCTGTGTTTGGGGATTGTTATAATCAATTCTATCATGTACTTTTTGTACTTACATCTAAAGCAAAAACCAACTTAAATGGCAAGTAAGTTGTTATTCTAGTTTGAAGGACAGTATGCTTTCATACAGAGGAGAAATTTTATAAAGAGAGTCAACGTTAAACAGTATACAACAAACATTATCTGTTGTTAATTAAACATCTAACTTATTTTTTAAAGTCCGGGGTATGTTCAAATAGTTTTAACATGTCACGAAAAGTTACATACGTGTGCGATAGAGAGAAAGAGAGAGAGTTATTCCACAATCCAAAATGGAGAATACGGAAAGAATTCTTCAGCATTATTTTGTGTAAACAAGATAAAAATCTTTTGAACCGTGATCGTTACAGAGTTAAAATTTGCATGGTACTCGTATTTAGATTAATAGGCCCAATTGCAGAAAAAATAAATGTCCTAATTTTCTGTACTAATTTAAAAATGGCTGCAAACAAAATTCATTAAACTTAATTGAAATTAATTCAGTGCATTAAAAAAAAAAAAAAAAACTATCAAGAGTCAAAACTGTCTTCTTTTTGTGCAATTTCAACTATTTCCCAGAATGTTAAGTAAACAACTGAAATTAAAATTAATTGTCAGCATTCAAGGATACTATTGTTCTCCAAATGAACCATAAATCTGTAATATTTGAGACTTAGATGTGACGTCTTTACCAAGTCCATGCCACCGCTTCAGTAATCACATCAATCCAAGCAAATATTTCAGCTTTACACAACAAACACTGCTGCCTTGATTAAACTAAACGTTAGCACGTTGTTTACTTGTGAAAACATGTGATTGCTCAGTCACCGGGAAACTGTAACTTGGAGTAATGCAATCAATGTGGCGTGCTCAATGTGGTAGGAGAGAACTCGGTAAGCAGTATGCATAGTTGGGAATAAATCACTGTAAACATTTTAAAACATAATTCCTCAAGTTGTGAGTCAAACGCTTTAGAGCAAAGAACCTGTGCAAAATTTAAAGCTTGATCTGTAAACTGAAGTAAAACTAAAAATGTTGACTTCCTAGAATAGCAGCATTGCACTCTAACTCTAAGGGTTGTCTTTAGAAGCGATTTTTGTTTAAATAAAAAGAAGACACTATAAGAGGAAAAGTAAAATCACTTGGCCTATTCTTCTCGTAACAATTCCCTACCTTTTGGGGACTGCAGAGAAAGTCTCAACTAAACGCGTAGTAGTTCCGACCAAAGGAGGTCACCTTAGCGATATTAGAGCTAACTTTGTATTTGACTGTTTCCAGGTAAGACATAGTCTAATCAAATTAAGGATTCTTCTGTAAATTAAGGATGTTAAGAAACATTGTATAAGTTCTTCATAATACTAATATTCTTATTATGAACAATTTTAATGTTATTTAATTTTGTTTTAATATTATGAAGTTCACAAAGTTGAAGTGTCAGAATTTAGTTTTTTCTACAAAAATCACAATTTTCCTAAAAAAATTCAAACATTAAGTAAATATATATTAAATGACATTCGACCCAAAAGCAGTCTTCCAAATAGCTTTCAACTACGTTGATGCTTGTTATAATAGTGAGTACTTTAAATTTTTCATACGCGTGTTTAATACATCTATATATATAAAATCGAAAACCCACTCACTCACTCACTAACTGATCACAGTATCTAAAAAACCATACTACCTAGAAACTTGAAATTTTGTACTCATATGGCTATAGGCACTAGATGCGCTCTAAGAAAGGATTCAAAATATTTGGCCTGTAAAGGTTGAAGCAACACCTAAAACAATAAATATTGTTTGTTATATATCACAAAAACCCTACTAGGAACGTAAAATTTGGTACACATATTTGTCATAGAGGCTAGAGGCACACTAAGAAAGGATTTTAAAATATTTGGCCCGTAAGGGTTGAAACAACCCCTAAAACAATAAAACATATTTGTTTTACTTTCCTAAAGCAAAAAAGCTAAAATATTGTACATTTATTTTTTACAAGATCCATATAAAACAAATTAAACCAGGTTTACATTTTATCATGTTCTGATAAGGGGCAAACATTTAGTAACAAGCCATATAACTATAAATATTAATTTAATACCGTCAATAAACGTGAAAGATAGGATTTTTAAATATTTGGCCTTTAAGGGTTGAAAAATCCCCTAAAATGATAAATGTTGTTTGTTTACTTTCCTTAAAGCTGAAATTTGGTACATTTATTTCTTACAAAACACATATGAAAATTAAATGAGTTTTACATTTTTTTAAAGGGCTGCTAATGGTGAAAATGTGATAACCACCCCTAAAAGCAAAACATATTAATTTTCATATTTTCATTAAAACTAGAGAGCTGAAATTTATACATTTATTTCTTACACGACATATAAAAAGTAAACCAGTTGTACATTTCGGTATGTGCTGCTAGGGATGGAAATGTGATAACCCCTAGAAACAATAAATACAGTATACATTTTTATACTTTCCATAAAGCTTTGAGTTGATATTTTGTATATATTTCTTACAAGATACGCAACACAGAAACGTTAGTCTATGTCAATGTTTAGTACTCGAATACATTTTACACTTAGGTGTTTGGAGATTTATAGGAAAAAGAACAAACTGCAAAACAATAATCAACTATTTCAACCCATCCAATTCAAAATGGCGGAAGATCAAAATGTTTGATGCTAATATAGAATATTATAACACGTTTATATATTATAATATTTAAAACGCATAAGGAAAATTTTAAATATTGACAATTATAAGAAGCATTAACATTGTTGAAATCTATTTGGAATATTACTTTTGGATCGAATCTCATAAAATATTCAGAGTTATTCAAAAAGAAATAGACACTTTTCTAAATCAATAAAATTGAAACTGCATAATTTATACCGGTCATGTTGGTAACAGTGGGTAGCTAATACACTAAAGTTTTACTTTAACAGCTGATTGTTGGAACATTGTTGTTAGATAAACCTTCTTTTTGTTGATGTAAAAATGCTTAATAATATCGCTAAGGAAGCTTTTTGTGTGCTTGAACTAAAGAAAACTCAATTAGTTACTTTAGCACGACACCGTTTTAAGATGCACATTAAAAAATACCCAACAGGCAAAAGGCATTCAAAATACAGTTGCTTTTATGAAATCAAAACTTTCTGGGAGGCCATCAGTGGAAAAAGATCGTGTACAATAGGTTCTATCCTGCGCAGTCCAAACAAGTTAACAACCAAGGTAAGTGTAGACATTTAAATTCCACATCCATCTATTTGGAGGATTTTGAGAAAACATTTAAAGATGAAACCTTAGAAATTACAGCTGTTTCAAACATTACATGATGTTGATAAGGAGAAAGGTTTTGCATTCTGTGTTGACATCGAGACACGTTTTGAAGAAGATGGATTCGTTGATCGACTAATCTTTAGGGACGAATCATGGGTTCATATCAGTGGAGAGGTTAACAAAAACCTGCATATATGGGCATCACAAAATCCTAGAGTAATTTTGATCATGATTGATTCTCCAAGATAAACGTGATTTGTGTTGTTTTAAAACAAAAGATATGCGGGCCTTTCTTTTTCCAAGAAAGTACGATCAGAGGCACATCCTACTTGGACATGGTGAGTAATAGCTTATCCCTCAACTAGAGGAAAACAGTAAAGAATACATTATGGTTCAAGATGGAGCTTCATCGCATTGACAACATGATGACAGAGAATACTTAACACGATAAGCAATACCAGGTCGCTGGATTGGTCGTGCAACTGATGACAATGCGTCACTCACGCGTTGGCCACTTCGCAGTCCAGACTTGACCCCATATGATTTTTTTCTGTGGGGTTATGTTAAAGATCAAGCTTTTAGTCTCCCATTACCATTGAGCCTCTTGGTATTAAGGCAATGCATAAGAATAGCGATTTAAAAAAATAGCGATAAGAAAATAGTGATTTTTGTAGAAAAAGCAAAGCATGAGTTCTGACACTTAAACTTTATCAAGAATATTACTATTATGAAGAACTTATACAATGGTCATCGATAAAATGTAATTTAACACTGCATAGGAAATTTTTAATTTATGCAAAATCTAACATTACAAATTTTTCCCATTTTCGATATTTTAGAATCGGAAAAACTATGTGCAATTTTTTATAAAGTTGACAGAAAGACAAATAGAATGAGACTAAATTCAAATTTTTTCAATAAAAATTCTGCTTCCCGATTTTTTAAATTTGACCTAATTTAAAAAAAAACACAAAAATCTCAAAATCAAATAAATATTTTTTTATAAAAAAATGAGATTATTTGGGATATTAAAATTCACACTTTTCCCGAATAGTTTTAAAATTAAAGTCTTTTTGACTAAGAAATAAAATAATTTCGAAAACAATTATGACTATTTAACTCGAGGTTTTGAGGTTATGTCAAAATATGTTAAATATAAAAGTTTACTATTTTTCATATTCAACAATTTGGCTCAAATGTATATACTTTTGGTTATTAATTTTGTTTAATGAACTTTTTTTAGTTACCAATGTTCACCCCTTATTGTCACTCACCGCTAATCGTCTGTAGGAATTGTAGAGGGATTGGTCCTAAGACGGTTAAAATCATTTCCAGCTCAATAAATAGCTGTTTCCATTTTTTTTCTGAAACCAATCTATTTCGGAGCTAATTGATTCTCTAGGCTAATTGCATGCGGTGTTTTATACCTTACAATTAATTATTATTCTAAAACACTTAGAATATTATTAGCAAATTTCGAAAGGAATGATGAAATATTGCAGTGATCTTTATGTGTGGAGTAAGAAATTAGTACCGATCATGATCCCCAGAACACGTTTTAGGGTGTTATTATAAATGTTATATAGGCCTACTCGTATACGTGAATATATATATGTGTTCGCACTAAAACGGCCGCATTTAAAGTCCAATTTGGTCCAAATTTGATAATCTCTTTGGTTATATTTTTCGCTCGGACAATTGTTTAAACAAAATCCAACAACATGAAGCATGTTTTTTGACAAGAAGTCATTATTGTTCGCACTAGAATTAAACTTTGTTGGGGCTTTATATTAACAAATGAATGTAGGTTATTATTATGCACATTTTACTTTTTCACATGACTTTACAGCTCGCTTTGTTCCTCCTAAGTCGATCAAAACGTAAAGTATTATAAAATTACTCGGTTAAAATCTACGGAGGGGGATTTCACAGTGGGTGCATGTTCTGATTTAGTTAGTATGCTGTGATCGATGCGAAGCCTCTCTCCACCGAGCCCGCTAGGTCTAGGGGATAACTCGCAAAACGAGTTTTTCCGCTGCGAGTGGATCGAAGGAGCGCGTGAGTCGAAGCTGTAGGCTTAGGTGCAAACAAATTCTACTAATATATTTCTTACACAGAGGCAGATATATTAGTATATATATATTAATATATATTACTTCTTCATCAGTAGATAACTTTCCCAAAAAGTTGGTTGAAACCCTAAGACATATAAACTTAATTTTGGAAATTAGCTCAACCCACGTCAGCGGTACAGATGGGTGGTCGAATTATTGTTTAACGTTCATGCTTTTGTTTGAATTTATAAATATTTAATAATTTTTATTGAGTAACTAATATAATGCACGGCCTGTATATTTTCCACTATTTCCACTACTTTTCTGAAATGGATTAAATCTGAAGAAAAAGTTAAATTATATATTTTAAGACGTTTTTCTTACAGACTCTCAACTTTGCTTTTCTTGATCTGAATTCGAAAGACGTTTCGTAAGCTAAATTAAATGTTTTAAGTGACTCTTTTCTCATAACCCGGTAGGCTCTATCCGCAAAGGCAGCAACTTTTAGGAAACACAGCACAAAAAAAGGCGACTATGAAAATAAGTTTGTACTAGCTTTTATGGCCTAAATACAACTTACTGAGCTTATAAAAAAATCTCATTCACATGCACTTTACACACAATACAAATATCTATTCTGACAATACTTAAAAATCAGTTAGACCCTTGGAACAATCCCACCTAAGTGGAAGCTATCCAGTTATTGACTGTAGCATTCACACCTGCAGATAAACGTGCAACAGCACCAATAGCTCTTCTTTGCTTGTTTTAACGCCACTGTCACTATTTATCAGGGCGAAGTAGTGCACCAGCTGTCTTCACTTGGAACATAAATTGTCAGTCGAATAGTTCGAGTTACCCCTTAATTTATTTGTTGCTCTATTTTCGACGTTTTATATTGTAAAATGTAAATTATTCTAGATTATTTTTTTCGTGATCCTAAAAGCAAAATTAATCTGTTTTTTCGATAATAGTAAGAATTGTTGAATTGATTGTAAACTTTTTCAATGACTTTCAGAAGGGATAGTTTAGTATATCTCAAGTAGGTCCTAACTGAACACTGAACTTAGTTGTTATCGTATGCTGTGTATGTTATTTATTTATATTTTTGTAATAATACATGTCTTTGTCATAACTCTTTGGCATGTTTTTCGTTTCTCACACAATCTCTCGCATTTTCTCTCTTGCACGTTCATGTAAACCTCGCGCATTGACACGTCTCACTGTTGACTGTATTCTGCAATACCAGTACAAGACCTTATCGTACATCTGGACCTTCCATAAAATTAAGAATTTATTTACTGTTTTAAATTGCGAGAATTGGTTTTCAAACTATAATTAATAGATAAAAGAAAAGATAAAATATAAATTTCTCTTAAACCTAAATAAGCAATATTTTCGCACGGGAAAAGAACACAAAATTAAAATAAATATATCTCCCTTCCAATATAGACTCCGCATTTTAGTTGAATAGTAAAGATTTTTTGTTGAATATTTAGCTTTAAAGGTCCACCTAAAAACGTATGGTGTGGCTTCACTGAAATGTTTTAGGCTTTTTAGGCCTTTTTGGTATGTTTAAACTGATTTTTTGTGTCCTTAGCTTTATTTTTTTGATTTTATTAGAATTAATTTGCATAGTTTAGTTTAAAAACATACAGTATTTTTGTTATCTGTTTAACATTGTTGATTACAAAAAGAGTATAAAGTATATTAAAGTAACATTTAATAAACATCTAGATAATTATAATAAACTTTTGCCAAGTTCGTGGATCATGTCACAGCTTATATTACTTGAACGCTGGCTTAAACGAAGTCTCTAATGATTTCCAACTTTAAAAGTAGATACAAACTTTTAATTGAACAAGTTTTCCGTCGCTCAAACTTTTATTTTGTTTCTGTAACATTATATTGAGCTGAAATATTAACTATTGGTTATGTTATTTTTAGGTTATAACAGATGTTTTTAGTAGGCCTATCAATGTTTTATTGTTAGTGTTTTTGAATCGAAGCTTAGTCAAGTCGGTCTGTGTGTCAAGCGTCTAGTTTGGGGTTACTTCCGTCACTTCGAAAGCGTTAGTTTGGGGAATGGGGAAATACTTCCCCTCCTTTCCCTATTCCCCATCAGGATTATTCTCCATCCAAGTAAAGATATTATTATTTGTTAATACTTTTAAACAGTGTAATACATTTTAGCACACCATGTTTTTTTTTTTTATTTATTAATGATGTAAGTACTGTTTAATAAATTTTTTTGTGTGTTTAACGTCCTGCTGGTTTGCACTTAAGGCTAATGAAGACGGGACCTACAGTTTTACGTGGAATCCGAACCACAGCCAATGATGTCTGTTAAGAAACCACTTTAGAAAATTATTCGTGTCAATGGGAATTGAACTCGGGACACCTTCTAAACTATACCATAAGTAAGATTTAAATGTTTTCATCTTCTTAATTTTTCTACAACGACTACACATTTCAACTTTAAGCTAATACTTTAGGTTTAACATTACGACCCCTCAATTATTATTTAAAGTCATTGTTTTTTCACATTTGATATAAATTCTAAAAACATTGTTACACTTAACAAAACATGCATACACAGTCAAGAAATTTCAGTTTTACGAACACAAGTACCCAAGTAAAATATTTATTAATCCAAGAGTATGGTAGTACAAAATTAAATATGCCCAATGTTGTCACTAGTGCCAAGTAGTTTATCACCCGCCACCCTGTGTATTTACTTACTTTGATCTTTGGAGTCTGCTAACCCCTCAGCAACAAGTCTGCCTTGGCACATTAGGTATCTGATTTTAAGGTCAGAAAATCAAATGGAAAAGGTCTCAATATAATGATAAAATCTCTAACATATACAAAGTTATAAATTTAAACCATTTTAAGGAGTCCTTAATTTTAAAAACGACATTATTGGATTGTAATTAATTAGTGTATAAAATATTTAAACATTCAAAAAGAATAAACAAACATTCAGATTATTTGTGTAAGAGATGTCACTTGTGCTAATCATGTTTTTAGAAGGATTCATATTATTTTGAAATGCATTAAATAGAAAATGTTGCTAAAAAGCATTTGAATTGCATTAGTTAAGCAAATAACCATCCACAGGGAATGAAAGCATAATATTGTATTTGAAGCTTTGAGTTAAGTGTCTCCGAGCTCATTTTCCTTGTACGTTTGATTACTCCGATATGTAATTAATGTTTAATTAGTTAATAACCTTGTGTAACCAAAACTTCATTAACTAGGTTGATATGATAGGTAGACATCATCACATATGCCCTCAAAGGATGATTGAGTTGGGTAATTAGTAGTAATTCGGTAAGCAGTGACTTCCATCCGTTTACACAAAGCTACTTAGTGGTAATGCTGTTAACGAAGGAGGATTATTTTGATATGAATATCGTAATCATTTAGGCATAGTAAAAGAGAGGATTAAACAAGAAGAGAGAGAGTTAATTAATGAATGCATTTATTTTGGACGAGATTAGGACTATTAAGTCCTCTCTTCTATCAAACCCACTACAAAGTCGTACAGTAATGTATAAAAAACGTTACTTAAATTTACAATTTAAATACTGGTTGATTCAGAACTATAAGGCATTATCCCTGTAGGTTATTCTGTACGACTTTAATACTTTTAAAATAAACGGTAAAAGGTAACTGTCACATACTTTCTCCCAGATGAAACTTTATACCTTCCCAAGAGTTGCATAGGAGGTGGTTATTTTGAATAGGCCTCTTTAGAATGGTGATAGCTAAATTTCGGAATTTTAATCTTTTAGGGGGAAAGTCCAAAGAACCAGTGTTTTAATCAGTTTTCGGTCCATAAATTTTAAACAGTATTTTCCCAGAGATGCGGGTAGTGTCATTTTATTTGGGTTCTTAAACACTATAAACCACAACAAATTTATCAAAATCGTTATAGCCGTTTTTGAGAAATTTGGATTTTTACGTTTTTTGGCCATTAAAACCCCTTAAAAATCAAAAATTGAAAAAATTCTAGAACGACACTTACATATCAAATTTCATTAAAATCGGACAGTTGGTATGGTCTGCAGCTCTGTACACATCCTTACAGACACAGACAGACATCACCCAAAAACTAATTAGGGAGCACCAGAACTAATTATTCCACTAAAAATATTTTTGGGTTCAGGGAGCACAAAAACAGATATTTCCACTTAACATTTTTTGAGGGTTCAGGGAGCACCAAAACAAATTATTTCACTTAAAATATTTTTGGGTTCAGGTAGCACCAAAACAGATAATTCCACTAAACAATTTTTCGGGGTTCAGGG
>JAGFPH010000254.1:348371-376002 GCA_018207615.1 Philaenus spumarius | reverse complement strand
ACTTTTCGTAAAGTAACGGTACTGTTAACCTTAAACAGGTAAAAGTTAAAGTAGACAACTCTCCCCCCTCTCTTTCATTGTTGTGGAACTGACTGTAGTTATTGCGCCCTGTAGAAGTTTATCCGATACAATTTCCGATAGCTTTTTTAAGCTTGATGAATTTTAATTTACTTTTTGTTGAAGTAAAGGCAACCACAATTGTTTTATTTCTACACTAGTTTGGCTGATCGGGTTGTACGCTAGTTTGTATGTGTGATTATTGTCTTCAATTAATTTTCGTTTGTAAACTTCTTTTCCCGATGTATTATTTTTGCCTCTTTACAATAAATTAAACAGACAAAATATCAATTTATCTAAATCGCCTAAACGTGTATTCTTGTTGTGTTTATACTGTCGAAACGTCGTGTCGTCTTATTTCCTTATACACAAAATGTTGACAAATGTCCCAACGAAAAATGTTATGTAAACCTTTGTCATTTTGTTCAAAATTGGTCCCGAACACGACCCTAAACGTGTGAGTCATGGGTCGAAGTCTACACTCGATTCCACGTTCACCGTGCAGTTCAGGTCTTACGGGAGAATAGAGATGCTACTACCATTACAAGGAACATCACGTTTATTGTCATGCGGGTTGGGTCGAGCATTCCATGCGAGTTGATGTTTTTTATTTGGCTAGTATAGCTGACACTGTCGTACGGATAACATGGCTTATGGGCGCTCTGTACTGCACGGTGCACGTTGAATCCAGTGTAGTAGGTGGCGGAACTTCTCCGTCGCTTTAAGATATCCAGTAAGTTAGCTAGTAAACTAGAAGTTCCTCCACCAACTCTACTTGACTCCGACCCAAGACTCGTACGTTTAGGGTAGTGTTCGGGATGACTTTTAACCAACTTCTCGGTATTTTTAAGTAAATCTAAAATATATGGTTTCAAACTCATGATGTCTAAGTTCAGAACCCGTATGACAAATTTAAATCGGCTTTAACACTCTCATTTATACGCATTTTGTTAAATAACTGTACAAATTGTTTAAACAGTTATTATACAAAATTAATATATCTGACTGGTTCCACCTTGATTGTGGTTAAACCACATGCCAATAACTGTAGTTTTACACAATTACAAAGCTTTAAGTTTTAAAATGTCGAAATAAAAAATGTTGAATAAATGCAGTTTTCCGTGATTTTTTAATATTTTTCTCAGTCAAAAAATTATGGATTAAGACTTACAAAGTCTCATTTTAAAGGGGTTTAAATTTACTACAACTTTTCCATTGAAAGTATATCGCTTATCCAATGAGTTACAAAATATAAGGAACAAAGAAAAACAAAGTGAAATTTTTCACGGTTTTTGTTGTTTCAATAATTCCACAATAAAATATAATTGTTTCCGATGGTGATATTATCATCTATAAACTATTCTTCCAGTCATAACGCAATCGGTTAGCTATACATTGTTTTGGCAAAACTGACTTTTTTTTGCTCTAATGACTGGTCTAAAGGAAGTTAGTAGATGGCGCAGAGAAAAAACTTAAGTAGCTTAAATCAAATAATGATATCGCGCTGCTTTATTTTTCCGGAAAAGCAAAACATTAAAACCACTTTTTTTGTAGTGTTATGAAAAGTATCGTTCATTACTCATCCCTTAAATGATATTTTGGTACTTGCTCGAACTTACATGCTCGGCTTTGACACCAAAATAGCTTGCTTTACGTAATAGTAATTCTCATATACTAATTTAAGTACTTTTGCTAACTTGCAGATCTTCGGAAATGCTTAAAATACAATCAGACCGTACAAGGAGAACAATAAGTAGAAGAAGCATCATAGGCAGAAGATTTAAAAAACAAAATATTAAAAAAATAAACCAGACACATAAAGGATATGATTAAGAAATTATTTATTGTGACAGGGTGTAGGCTTTGGAATTCATTGCTGGAGAATTTGAAATGCATCAATGATCGTATTCAGTTCTAGAAGTCTTTCGGTTGTTGGTTTTGCGATCGTTTTGGGTAGTTTCGGGCGGTATTGATGTGTTTTGTTTTATGTAGGAATGTTAAATACATTTAACATCTACTAATATATAACAGTATAATTTACTTTCAGTTATATTTTACTTTGAAAATATATTTATATTTTTTTTTTGTTCGACCAGTTTTGGTCAGAAATATGGTCCTAACTTACACTAAAATATAAAGATATTTTATTATTATTATTATTATATTATAAAACCAGAAATCATTTAGGAAGTTCCCATGTATGTAAAATACCAACATATTTTACGAGGTCTAATAAAAAAAAGCATTTACAAAAGATTTTAGAAAATTATTACTTATTCTGTTTTGATAAATTTTAAAATGGACCCTTTAGAAGAAATTCTGTTATCATTCAAACATTATTATTAACATTATTTTAAGTTCAAATTTAAAAAAAATGCTGTTTAACTTTATCTAACATCGTTAAGAATATTTTCTATAAAATGTTGAACGAAATAAAGTTTATGAAATTTTCTTCTTGTCGTTTTACAAGGTAAATATTAACAATAGATGGGATTTCCAAGATAAATTTCCAGACTGTTTTCACAAGATAAAACTTACCTAGTTATTTTTAAAGGGTTCAAATTGGATACACTTTAACTGAACTTTGAAAGTTGCTTAACTTTCAGAGACTAAGTATTGTCTCCGGATAATTTATTACCTCGGATAAGTCAACATCTCATCCAAGTTTGTAACAAGTTTTTCTTACAGTTACTTATACAATCCTATTAGCTTACGTGTTCATTATAAATACATTATCAATAGTGTGGTAATTTCAAAATACACTGCACAAGCATTTTGTGCACAAATAATATCAGTTAGTTATACTAAGTCCAGGAGATTCTAGACGTTTAACTAAAAGGATCACTCAGTTGCTAAAACCTATAATAATGAATTATTTAACTGTAAAGTTGTTTTATCATTGAAACTAAATGTCCCTTCGACAAATTGTATTAATATCTGTTTTCTTTCTGTTATAAAAAAATTCCTCTTTACGTACTCCGCATGCGTCAGGATCCGTGTCACCCCACCAATATCAACCTTCACTAAATATTTATTTGTTTCATTAATTTGGTTTTACAACTCTGTTGATTTTCAAAACATTTTCAATTTACAAAACTTTGTCTTTTATTATATAAAAAAATAAACAATTTGTTATATTTTTTAATGTTGTATCTCTGAGCTTAATGGTTTTATTTCAATTTTCCTATTTTTCCAGTTCAGTACATCCATTATTAGACTTAACGATTGAAACTTTACCTTGCACATTGGGTTTAAAATTATCCAATTATATATTTATCTTCAGTTAAGAGACTGGTCTTTATTAACACATTATATTTTGTGCATCTTTCTTCTTAATTCCCTAGGGATTTTTTTGTGATCTGAGCCACGCTTTTATTTCTTGACCTACTTTGACGATTGATATGTCAAATTAAACTGATTTTTCTGAAGTTGTTCCAAAAGCCATTGGTTGTATACTCAATCACTAGGACTCTGCCCCCTTAGCCATAAAACTTCCCATGTATATATTATAAAAATACATATATTCTATTGAGTGTATGACCCATGGGGTTTATCTCACTTAAATAAAGAGTTGTCAAGAAACTAAGTATTTATATTTAATTTGTAACCCACCACTGTGATGTTTAGTAATATTTTGTATAGTGTTTGTTTTCAGTTAACTGAGTATTTAATGTTTGTGGTAGGGCGTATGCATTATAGTTCTGTAGATTTAGTGAGATTATTAGTAAAAAAACAAAATATCACAAAGAAGAAGACATTGGTAGACCAATGTTATTTACCATTGGTAGTAAATTGGAATCGTAAAAACCACAGAAATTACACGAGAATGGTTCGTAATTTAATTTTGTTTCTTAATTTAAGCTAAATATATATTTATAAACTAAAATCAAGCAATGGCGAAGCATTGCCGGAAGATAAGTTTAATTTAAACTTTTAATTACGAGTATAAAATCACAACCATAAAAAAATCTAACCATTGATTGAAATAAATAGCGTACCACATACCCTAAGCCTCGTTGCTTTAATCCATTGCTTTATAGCCAGTATATTGGCAGTAATCCACATAGATGGAAGCAATTTCCAAATGGTCTGAATTAGCTAAATAGTCAAGTGTATGACGGTTAAAATATTGTATAACCTTCAAACCCCCGAACTCTTATCGGAAAAGATGGATTATCATAAATTTTTTGAATTAAGCTAGTTTTACTCTCTACTTCAAAAGTGACCTCAACCTGATGTGGACTTCTTGTTGTATAGGTGTAAAAACAAGCCCTTGTTGAAAAAAAACTAAGTTTTATTGTTTAATAGATTGAAATGTGTCGAAAAATACTGATTTATGTCATGAGACATGATTTGTGAAGTATTAGAATGTTTCAAACCTTTACGAACGAAATAAAATAAAAAATATGAAACTAAAAAACCATTCACTTTTTATAATATAATTTATTATTTATTGCAAAGTTTCAACCCATAACAAACACCTATTTTTTAGCTTGAGATTGATTAAGTACTTAAAATAAACATTGTTCTTTCTGGCACGTAATTCATAATGTAGTAACTTTCTAACCCTTAAAAACCATCACTTAGGCCTCTAATAAAATTTTAAACAAATAGTTTTCAATTGCTTTAAATGTTTCTATAGAGCTTTAATTTAAATTAAAACTCTTCACATTTTATAACGTAATATATTATTTAATATTGCTATACATTATTAAATGCAATAAATTAATAAATTATTTAATTATGCAATAAATCAGTAATAGTACTTTAAGCTAATACTAATAGCCTAAGCACAGTATTAGTATATTCTGAACGTTAGTGTGTATATAATATGTGTGTAATATAATATAAGTATAGCTCCGAACATATAATGTATGTAAGTGTTTAATATACGAGAATATACTATGACATATTAACAATGCTAGCTATGTGTTCATTGGTATTCATCAATGCTAAGAAATTATCTCCAAAAAAGTGCTATTGGTTTTTCAATGATAACTTCCTAATTTTTAATTTTTATAATCGCTTCAGAAACGATTTTGAAGGGCATTTCAAGGGTACGAGGGATGTAACGTTGAACTTCCTTGAACCCTTCGTTTTAGATATTTTTTAGTTTTGGGGAAGCTGGTCCTTGAGGGCAGATGGTCCTAAAACGCAAAATTCAAACAGCCATATCTCAATTAATTTATATCCTAAAGAAATAAATAGTAAAAAATGTTCAGTAATAATACAGCTACATTTTTGTACTCTTGCATTTTTTACGTATATAATTAGTTTTCGAATTATTTCGAAAGAAAGACAATAATTGGTCCAAAAATATAAAGAGTATTTTGTATCAATACTTTAAAAAAGTTAACAATAACGGATTATGATAAATTTGTGTGGTTCAGCCGTTTTTTGAAGTGATAACTTCTATTTGGCACTTTCGCTTGACTATGTTTCTGAAATCTCGCGTCACGCAACTTGTTGCGTAGACACAAGTCAGAACGTGGAGAATGAATAGACTATACATAGTATATAATAATAATATTAATATATTATAATAATATTATATTAATAAGTATGCGGAAAATAGTGGACATTATAATATAAGCATTATTTATTTAGTGACTAATGAATTTGAGAGTATGCAATTTGAGAATTCTAAGTTTTTTTTGGGGGGGTTTTTTAAAGGTGAAAAACCTAGGTGGTTATCATCGCCTTAGAATTCTAAGAATAATTCAATACGTAAGGGATAATATTTGTGCGTTTTAAGTTTTGTAAAGAAGATTGATTTTGGTAAGTTTAGACAAAATTTTACATTTATTTTTTTACATTTTGACAAAGTAATATTTTACATTGTTTTATTTTACTGTAACTTATTATTACACACTTAAATATAAAATGCATTTTAATGAAGTGCCTATTCCTCACGGGGTAGTATCTTCTAGGCCAGATGGCCAATGCTTATTCTACTCTTTGGCTTTAATTGTACACGGCACTGATTCATTGGGGTTTAAGGTGAGGACCAGAGTTGTTAGTCATGTTTCAAACAATTGGCGCAGGTTCAAACCATATACTTTAAAAGTAACAGGAGAGATTTATTCATCAAAAAAAATAATATATCGCGGATATGAGCAAACCGGTAACTTTTGGAACCTCCTGTGAAATTCAAGCAGCATCCGAAATATGTTTTATGAATTTCAGGTGTACAGAGATGGTTATTTGTTTAGGGAGGCCATGGTTTCCTGGGGAACTGACGAGAGGCCACTTTGATGTTCTTATTCCTCTCACACCTTCTTTAACTGTCAACTCAATGGATATTATTGTGGAGGAAATACAGTCAGCTTACCAAATCCAGGTTTCAACTCCGAAACCGGGTATGGTCTCCGAATTTTTCAACTTCCATTACTATCAGAACAATGTGCATCATCATCTGATGCAGTTCGGTAGCATCCAGAACAATTACCAAAAAACGAGGAAAAAAAAGACGAAAGCTTTTTTCTAATACAAATCGCGTAAAAGCACATAGGCAAGCGGGTTAACCATATTATTGCAATAGCGAAGCATTGTCCTGTCAGCAGCTAGTAGTATATATATACAAGTATACGCGTGGAGAGGGAATATACGATACATAATATATAATAATACGTTATTATAATACTATAATTATTATATAATAGTTAAAATTATTATTATTATAATTATCCCTTACATATTGAATTATTCATAGAATTCTATGAAGAGTGCACTAATACCTCACTCAAAATTATTAGTCACTAAATAAATACTGCTTACATTATAATGATCACTATTTTTCGCAACGCATACTTATTATTACGTAATAATATAATAATTATAATAATATTATATTATTATATTTTATATTATAATATTTTAATTATGAAATTTAAAAATATGACATAATATTTTTTGACAATATATTGACTTGTGTAATTTGTTGACCTTTATTCTCCTCTAATATTAATACTAATACAAATATAAATCGGTCATAGAAGTTATTACTTCCAACGTTTGGTCTGAAGCACACTCAATATTTTTTTTTCATTTTTAAACCATTAGGCAAATAATACCTAATGGTTTAAAAATAAATAAACCATCTAATAAACCACTAGGCATTAGATAAATAGAGCTTTTTCGATGCAGCATGTTTCTCTGAAAAAGCGAGCAATAAATTTTATTTTCATTATAACTCCTCTTGTTTTTTAACTATAAAAGCTCATTTAAAAGCTATTTCAAGTATTTTGAGAAATTTCTTATATATGTTTTCACCGAACATTTTCCCGTTTACCTGTTATTGAACGTTGTATGTTTCAACTTCAGTTTTCGACGGACATTCAACTAGCTATAACTATGTATTACACGTACAGAGATTTAAAAAAAAAAACAATCTTGTTACTTTTTTATAAGCTTCATTTTTGTTTATTACAATTTATTTGATAAAATGTAAGGATTTATAGTTTTCGTGCAAAACCCAACATATCCAATCACTAATAACACAAAAAGTATTAAATTATCGAAATAACTTTATCCCCTATCGATTCGTGTGGTTATTTTGAATACAGTTATGTCACCTTCGCGAAGGAATGGCATCCACCCACAGGGTAAAAGCCCGCATCGGCAATAAGTCACTTTTGTTCCTTGAACTATTCTGTAATAATTGTATAATAACATTGTACGCCAATCGGTATTTTCGAAAGAATTCTGAACAGGAACATCATTCACTGTATCCACCGCAAGTGGCGTCACATACCCTATGCATATTTTTTTCCCTCGATGGTATAGGATTGACTCGCGTGTGTTTTTTCTTTTTTAGGCATATTTATTATACTTTTTGCATTGCGGGCGATACAAATGTCGTAGCAGGCCGTATGCTGCACCCGGGCCTCATGTTGAACAGCTCTAATCTAGAATGTTAATTTATTTTTATTGCCTTAAAACTTTTTATAAGGTGTAAAAAAACACCAAAATTTTAGGACTTTAAAAAAGCTCAGCACAAAGTGGTTTAATAATTTTTTTTAAATGACATAGGATTGTTAAAACTATCTAAAATAAGTATGCACTAAATTTAAGCTCTCTAAACTTACAACTTTTTTAATGGTACCCAAAGTTCTGAATTTTAATATGGGAAATATAGACACTTCAAGGTCCCTTAATCGCGCCATGCACTTGGTCTATTTTAGTTTTTTAAGAATATTTACCTTATATTGATTTAGTAAATGTGTACGTATATTGATTGCTATCCACTTTAATCTTAGAGTTTCCTTAACGACTCTACTTCGACTCTTTATATTGTCCGTTTATTATCAGTAATCTACTTACAATGGTTGCTACTTCTCTTGAAGGGCTCGGTATTGCAATTGATTGGGTTTAGCTCTAACCCTTAATGCGCTTACAGAACCCTGTCCATTAGTAGAACATATTAAATGCTACCAGTTCCTGAGTAAATGACTTCATTGCTTTATATTTGAAGATTGAATAAGTACCCTCACTGCAATTTGTGAAAGATTTTAATTTATCTATTTTAATGAAATCTTCATCCTTTTAAAACAAATACTGTACTATCTTGTAATTGAAACTGACAAACAAATTAGGTAAACAATTTACTCTCAGTTCCTATGATTATGCAGCACAGTGTGTTTACAAATAAAGACTAATAATTTTTTACCATTTAATAAAAATAATCAAGCGATTTTCGCATCATTTACTAAATACTGTTTATCTTTAGAAGGGCGTAAGCGATTGAGTTCAAATATTGTCCTGGTTTGAAAAATAATAATTAACTTGTTACAACGACTGCATTAAAAATGGCGGGCGTGTACAAGAACTAAAATAAGTGAAAAACAGTTCCAGAGTAAATTTTTGTAGCCAGCTTAGTTTCGAATAAAATGGTAAAAGTGTTACATCTATAGCAACGAAGTGTAGACAATAATTATTTTGCATTACTAATTAATTAAGTTGAACGCTGTTTTACTGTAACGTGCGCAACATTTTAACTCGATTGGTTAAGAAGTTCTAGAGATACAAAACAAAATGGCGGATAACTGTTAGCAGAAACGTTTCCAGAATTATTTTTATATTAACTTTTTTCATTACTGCACAAGCGGAAAAATCCCTGAAAGTTTCTTCGTAGGACATCCTGTACAAGAGTATATTATTGTATTTACACGAGTACTGGACTTCCAAACAAACAAGTTTCATTGAATTTATTTCACTTTAGTTTAGCTTTCTACAGGAAAATACAGTAGCGCCAGATATTATCAAATTACACTTCTCTAACTAGAATCAAATCCTTCGCTGAATACACACCTTAAAGTCTCTCAGTAATCAGTCTTATCCAAGCAAATATTCAACTTTTGCGTCTGCGCAACAAGCATCTCTCCTGATTAAACTACGCATTAACAAGTAGCTTCCTTCGACAAACATTGATTGTTTATTCATGGATCGGAAATCATTCCGCAGGAGTTTGTAAAGGGAACTTGTGTCCATGTCAAAGAACCACACTAAATAATCTCACTGACATTTAATTTATCCTTAAATAATAAATGAGAGTCTCATATTATTTTCTATATCAAACTTTAATAACTTTCGCGATGAATAAAATTATAATATCAAGTATGCAAATACTACTAAAATAAATTATAAATGTTATTTACCAAAATACTCAATATTGCAAGGTTTTGTTGGAAAGTAAATACACAAATATTAAACCTGCTTTAAAATAATATAAAATCAAATTGTTTTAAGCACGTTAAAGAGAATAAATTAATATTTAAGAAATCCAAGTGAAATGCTGTATCGCGTTAGGAATGAGTTTCCTTACATACGAACTCAAGGGATAATTGCAGCTAGACAGTGTACACTAAGTTCTCAAGTTCCCCCCAACTCACCGGAAAGTGTAAAAACATGAATAACTAAGCGATAATATAAGAACAAAATATTATACAGCATAACAAAGAAACAATTGAACCAATTTCGTTTTTTTTTTTTTTTAATACATGATTATGACACAATCTTTTGTAAATATAACACAGTTTAATTAACCTAAATCAGAGAAATAACACAAAATCCGTGAGGAGCAGTCATTAATAACAATCTTATAAATATGTTTTTTCAGATTTTTTTAATTTTTTTATATTTTACGTAATATAAAAATATAAGGGACCATCTCTTGATTTACCGATACAATAGAGTTTAAGCTATCCAAATCGGTTATGCCGTTTCTGAGAAATCATTGAACATACATACAAAAAACATACTCTTCGAACGTAGAATAGACTTTTTTAAGACTGTTAAATATCTGTAATTTTTCGTTGTTTACATAATTAATCTAGTTATTTCTTTGAGAAGACATTTCTTACATTAAACAAATAAAAGAGCACTGTGGCGACAAAATCACACTGATTTAAATAAAAACCCGAACCACAAAACAAGGAACAAAAACAAAACTAAACAACTAAATTGTAAGTTATGTTTAATACGTTACCCTTAAGTACATTTCGATGATATGGTTATCATCCTCAGAGGGTTTTAATACTACTCCTACACTACACGTTAATCCAAGACCGACCTGGTGGGGGAATGGGAGGAGCCACATTAAATCTATTACAAGTATCTATTATTAACAATAAAAAACAATTTAACAATAAATTATAAATCTATAAATACAAAAAATAAGAAACTGGTCTACTAAAACTAAAGTAAATTCCTAATAAAATAAAAAAACATAACCTTTAAAATCCAATATTAACAAATACAGATCAACAAAATATAAATAATATAGGTCTATGGTTTAAAAAATACAAATAACTGAAAGTTAAAAATTTAAATTAAAGTTAAGAAATATTACCAATAATAAATACAGTACTATGTATTGCTAAAGGTTCCTATCCAGTCCTAAGTAAAGAAAACAATGACGAGTTAGGAATAGGCCCTTTATCTGCATTTAATAGTATATCATTGTCAGCCTGAAAAATGGAAATGCTTTCCAAGCTGTTCATAACTTGTTTGAAGTCACTTCTTTTTTTTAACCTAACATTGGATATTTTACAAGTTATAGTTTAAACAAATAAAAGAGCACTGTGGCGACAAAATCACACAGATTTAAATAAAAACCCGAACCACAAAACAAGGAACAAAAACAATAACTAAACAACTAAATTGAAGTTATGTTTACTATGTTACCCGGTACTACGGTGGTTCCGGTTTTTATTCAAATCTGTGTGAAGTAGTTATGGTTTTTTTCAAGAATGTGCTCCGCAACGCTAGATTTTTCAGGCCTGTTGTACTTAATATGTGATATGTGTTCTTTAAATCTCGTCATAATTTTTCTCTTTGTTTGGCCTAGATAAACCCTTTCACAAGTGTCACATTTTATTTCATAAATTCCAGACTTTTCCAACATCGGAATTTTATCTTTAGGATTACATAACAGTTGTCTAAAGTTATTATGACTTTTGTAAGCAATCCTAAGGTTACATGTCTTAAAAATGGACTCCAGGCCTTTAGTAAGTATAGAATCAAAAGGTAAACTAACATATTTAAATTTGCCTTTTCCTTCCGGTTGGAGTGTCGTTGAATTTATTCTAACATTTTTTAGCTTCTGTTTCCTTAAAATGTTATCAATAATTTTACTATCAAAACCATTGAACTGAGCTATATTTTTAATAACATTCAATTAATTGTAAAAACGTTTCGGTATAAGGGGGATCTGAATTGCTCTATTTATCATACAATTAAAAGTAGAAAGTTTATGTTTATAACTATGATTGGAGTTGCTTAATATGTACCTATGATTATTTGAGGGTTTCCTATATATATCAAATTCTACCTGTTGTTTATTTCTAATACATCAAATATCTAAAAATGGCAAGCTTTGGTTTCTTACAGTTAAAATTAAAACGAATTACTTTGGCATTGAATTAAACAAATGGACAGAACATGAAAACGTGTATTTTATAATACTCGAAAGACTAATTTAATCAAACGAGAAGGCACTTGTAGAAGTTTTCAAACAAAATTAATAGTTTCTTACATTTTAAGAATAACAAATATAAAACAAATTTAAAATAAACTAGTGACTTTGTGCAAACATTTTTACATTACCATAAACAATGAGAGATACCAACTTGCGTGATTCGCATGCCAACTTCTTGTTTGTTGCGCTCGCTCGAATTAGCCTACACTTTAGTCATTTTATTTATGCATAATTTGTAAAGGTTTTTTAGGCACACTATACAAACCTACACATTAGGTTTTTTAATTGTAAAAAAAGGTGAACGAAAGAATATATTTGGCAAAGTAACCCAAAATTCGGAAATTTTCGTTTCACATAAGTAAACCATCTCGGGAAAATTGTGTTCTAATTGCACTATTGTAAAACCAACCTTATATTATCAAAACTTTCTTCTTAAATTAAGTTAGGGTAACCGAATAGTTGAGCAGCGATACAAGGTGCGACTACTGTTCAGTTATATTTATTTAATAGTTAGTACTTAAATGAAATAAGTAATTACATTTATAATTAAAAGTAGAACTTAAATTAAGTTAGGGTAACCGAATAGTTGAGCAGCGATACAAGGTGCGACTACTGTTCAGTTATATTTATATTTATTTAATAGTTAGTACTTAAATTAAATAAGTAATTACATTTATAATTAAAAGTAGAACTTAAATTCATACATAGTTAATAAATAATTACATTTATAATAATTAAAAGTAGTAATTAAATTGATATATAATTAATGAGTAATTGCATTTATAATTAAAATATTAATTAATTGATATGTATTTAATAAGTAAATACATTTATAATAATTAAAAGTAGTTAATAATAATTGACATAAAATTAATAAGTAATTACATGAATTATTAATTATAAAACCCAAATAAATAGTTGTTAATAAGTAAATAATGATACTATAGGTCTCTAGAGTGTTGGGTGAAGCTTGACTTAGCTGTTTCAATAACATGACATACAATTTCAACGCACTCTAGCGGCAACACGATTTAGCCAAAATAAGTCATTAAGGTGTGATTTGTAGTAAATGTAATGTCGTTTCAGAAGAATGCAAGCAATTTTGTAATTACAAGCATATTTTTTAAGTTACAAGCGAAAAAATAAAAAAAAACTGGGTTTTCCACAAAATAGGAAATGTTGGCCTTTTTCAGCGCGCTCTAGCGGCCAAACTGTTCAACCAAAAAATATATTTGAGGGGTGCTTTTGTAGGAAATTTAATATAGGCCCTACTTTAATTTTGTATAGAACAGTCTTCCTCGAAAAGTGCAAAGTTTTATGACTTTTTGGTAAAAACGTTTTTTAAATGTTGAGTTTTTTTGCGATTTTCGTTGTGAAGCCAAATCCGTGGGAAGTAGCAAAGTATTCGGATTCAGCACTCCAAAAAACATATAGAACGAGTGAGAAAAAAACTTCCAGACTTTTTTCCTGAAATAATCACCCCCGGAGACGATTTGACTGGAACTATAAGCGCGACAGAGCAAAGAGAACTGTGAGTAAAGAAATGACACCGCACAGTAGAGATAGGAGTGACAAGTACGTCACATTTGTTTGCTGATTTTGTCGTGTTCAGTAGTGCCCCATGTTTTTTTATCTCTCTCACAATGAATTTCTTATAAACGGAAAATTATTCATTGAATATTTCCATCTGTCTCACAATAAATATTATAGTTGACAAGTAAGGCTTCGATTCCATCTTTCAAATTCCATAAGGCAAATTCCATCTTTCCCAATTCTATGGGAGTCTTTCACACCGAAAGATCAAGAGAAAACAATAGGTCGACAAATATTGCGGCATTTATAAGAGACACAATCAAAATGTTTGTTTGCCAAAATAAAATTGAATTGAATTACAATTTAAAAAAATTATTATGTACATTAAATGAATAATAATAAATTGTTTAATGTCATAATTAGGATCAATTAACAAATTAAAATTTTATTTAAAATACGGCAACACTTTAAGCCTTTCTTTTATTTACATTTACAAAGCTTGTAACGTTTTAATTTTTGTTTTTGCGAATTAATACTAAACAATAATAATTACTTGACAAGAAATATCTGTTATGAAGTTAAATTGGTAATGAGAGGTTGTCTATCATTTTTGTTGTTAGTTGTAATTAAATTATCTATTATTTAGTTATTTAGAGTAATGTACTGTTATTTTTGTTATTTACAAAATGTTGAATTTTATTGAGAGGCATCCTCTGATTTTTAAATTGAATTTCTATATATAATAAATAATGCATTTATTAATAAATCTTATTTAAAAATGTACTATTATAATTTATTTAAAGTTAGTTGATTTCTTGTCGTACCATTTTTGACAAACACTTCACGAATAAACAGTTTTACATGCATTTTAATTCAGAAAAACCAAAACGACCAAAATCAAGTTTGTTTGTTTCCTTAGCTCTTAAAGGCCTTTTCTCACCGGCGTACTGAGTGTCCTGGACGTTTGGAACGTCCGGTACGCGCCCCTTTCACACTGCCCAGCAACGTACCAAACGTCCACTTGTTCGCTCATGAGGACAGGTGATCAGTCAAGTGCCACCTCTCACTCAGTGTAGTTCTGTTGTTACCTGTGCAAAGATGTCTTTTCCGCCAGTTCCTTGGTGTGAGACCGGTTTTTCTGTTTCGTGGATGAACGAATCGAGTACCTAGTGATGACGACTTAGTATCATTATATATTCAAACGAAAAGAAGTAAATGGATTCATCTCATAAATAAAAAACGGAAGAGTTTTGGAGAATACAACAACAAACACAGTGCAGATGACGCGGGGTTTTGCAGAAATGAGCGGGAGTGAAGAACGTGGTTCTGAAGTGTTCATTGCGCATGCGCTAAGCCGTGGACGTGCTGGACGTTTGTAGAAAATCACTCGCCGAGCGATCCTCAGAAAACCGTTGCGAACGTACTGGACGCGCGGTGTGAACCGTCTCATTTGATAGCATGGGCAGCGATTTATTTTGACAAAAACGTACCAAACGTCCAGGACGTTCAGTACGCCGGTGTGAAAAGGCCTTAACGCTGGTCGCAGCGCTCTTTGTAGCATTGCTCTTCTCCCCACTACGCGATGTTATATTGAAGTGCGTGTGTTTGTATTCTTCGCTCTTCTCTTCCCTTGTATAGCCGCTCCACTTTGCGGTTACCCTTAGTCATTTGTTAAATATGTTTGCCAAAGCCTAGTTTAAAATATTTGTTTGTCTAAATCATTATGCATGGTCTAAGCTAACTATAACTATTGATATGGCAATAAATATAAACAATATTCACAACTTGGCATATTTTATTATAATTATAAATGTTTAACCCAATGTAAATGTCATAATTACATTTTGATTATTGTATAACTTAATTGGAATATAATGCCTTGAGGGTTTTTACTATACTAAAATATAAGGTTTGCGATAATCTTTTGTTTTATTTTAAAATATTTTTATAAATCTGCGACGAAACAAAGTTTGCTTCCTGCTCTTTTACAGTATAAACATAAACAGGAGATGCACGTATTTTAAGTTGATTTTCAAGAATGTTTACGTAAGATAAAACTTATTCACTTGTGTTTTCCAAGCAGAGATAACTTTGTAAAAGTTACAAAGTATACTACACAATTTATAGAATCAAAAAGTTTTTTTTTAAGCTTTCAGAGACTATGCATATCCTCTGGAAAATTTATTACTTCGAATACGTCGAAATCTCGTCTAAGTTTGTAACAAGTATATTATTAAGTTTCTTCTTGGATCTTGTTATCAAGTAATTTCACTTTAAATGTGGCAATAGTATAACAAACGATTATAATTTACTTTTTTAGTGAATTATTGAGGAATTGGGGAATTTCAGTCTACATTGAAATGCAGTGGTGAACCCTCTTTATAAAAAAAACCGACAAAATGGATTCCAGTAACTTTAGACCTATAGCGTTGCTTTAATTGTTTTTAAAGATTTAAAGAAAGTTGTAAAGCGAAGATTGGATCAAATAACTTTATCGAAAAAATAAGTTATTTTAGTAGAAACCAATTTGGTTTCAGAAATAAGTTGAACCCTAATGATGAGTTGCTTCAGTTTATAAACCATGTCTATGAAGACATAATTGAGGGTAAAAGTTTTTCAGATATGTTTATAGACATAATGAAAGCGTTTGATAATCTTGATTCTAACATCCAGGATGTATAACGCAGGTATCGGAGGAGTTGTTCTCAAATGTTTTAGCAATTATTTAGAGGATATGACACAACAAGGTAAATTTAGGGTTGAGTGAACTGGGAAGTGTTCGCTTCAGGATTCCATAGGGTTCGGTGCTGTCAAACCCGTTATTTTTAATGTATGTCAACACTTTAAGCAATTGGGTATTTAAGGATGAGTTGGTAGCATTTGCACACGATACGACTTTATTTTATAAAGCAGACATTGTGGAACAATTTCGAACTTACATGCAAAGTGACATCTGTAAACAAGAAATTACGTGAGCCCAAAATCTAAATATATTATTATTTTAGTATTAACAAAAACTACGATTCTCTGATCCACAAAAGTACCATGAGATAAATTGCATTTTAAATGTATGTCCATGTCCTCCGATTAAATAAGATCAAGAAATTCAGTATTTGGGACGGTTTGTCGATTCCAAGCTTACTTGAAAGAAACAAACAGCCTATTTAAAAAATAAGTTAATACATATCAGGCTATTTTATACGCTCCGAAAGTAATGTCTGAATCAAGCAGCTGGTTTTCAATAAAATGTTCTGCCTAAAGTATAGATACAGAGGTAACTGAAGGGTTTAATATCGATGCAAAGTGGTTAACCCAATCTTCGACCTATAGTAACGTATTAAGTTAAAGTGAACTAAATGTAACAGAAAGCAATGGACAGTAATTTAATGGAAGCTGTTTTAATTTTATTATTTGTGCGATAGTTTTGTCAGTTGTACCATACGGTTGGAAACTTAGGCTTACTAAAAATATTTTTTTAAATTTTGAATACAAATTTATAGTTTTTGTATTGAAACATTTTAAATAGTAGCCACTATGACATTGATTATGGATTAAGCTGGTAATGTTATTGACGTAGTTAACTGATGTGTCAAATTTCAAACCTATTGGTTAAACCATTTTAGAGATCAACATTTTTTAGTACAACCGCACCCGTGACTTTGACCACGTGCAATAATGGCTGAAAATACATTAAAGTAAAACTATCACAAAAAAGATTTAACAAATTTCATTTTTGACCCCTTGGATCATGTCGGTGAAACAAATGTAAGTTTTCGAGAATTAAATTTCCAGATGTTTTTTCTGACGTGGTCTCAGAATTTTTTTAAAACCTACAGTTGAAAAACTACAGCTGTTTGAAAAGTCGGTAACCCAAAAGTTGAAGGAAAACTCACTTTTTTTGTGTTTGAAGATCTAAACTATGTAACCTACAAAATCGGATCAGTGGCCATTTGAAAGAACTTAGCAGGCTAAATCCAGTGAGCATCTTCAATTGAATAGAGGTGCTACCTGTTTAAAGTTATAAGCAGAAATATGTCCAAAAGAAGGTGAAATGGTCATCTTTGGTCACCAATACTTCAAAAATGTTGAACGTTTGGACATTTTTTCGAATGTGGATTTCTCCTAAACCTTTCCGAAGAAATGTTGCTTCTAATTGCTCAAACCACAGTTTTATACGTTCAGCCGTTCTCATTTAGGCCTGTATGTATAGATACTGAGTTAAAATATCTACTGTAGTTGGTCAAATATTAATACAGAACAATGCACAACAATAGACAATGTTTTACTGTTAAACTGGTTTGAGGTGATATAGACTATTCGGAGTTGCTGACAGGAGTGCCTTTCTGTTCTGCTAGACCCAGGTTGAGAAATTCCAGCATTTTCAATCTCACTCACTCTTTCACTAAACATTCTAAGGAACAAAAAGTAATATTGAGATACTGTGCAAAGTGAAGTAGTTTGTGTGAGGAGTCGGATATAAACTCTCCCAAAGTTAAGTATTAAAATTATAAATATCACGTTGAACGGTTAACATATATGAGTAGTAAGATTCCGTGAAAAATAGCGTGCAGGTTAATTTGATACACATGAGAAAAATATAACTTCCAAATATTAAATATTGTGTATCAATATTTTAAATGCTTCAACCCTTTGAGGACTGACGGTACTTTCAAGTACCACCCGATTCAACTGTCTTTATAATAGGTAACAGTGGCTTTATCTATAAGTTGAGGCCTAGAGGTACTTTAGAGTACCATTGCAGTTCAGTAAAATATCAGGTCTACACCTAGTTTCAACAAATGCCACCAGAAAGCAGGACTTGCTTGTCTAGTGCTTGTTTCCAATTGACAATTTATATGGTGTGATTTCCCCAATTTTTTAAAACATGTTCTAGTTTTTTATTTGTCAATATCTTTTTACTGAAAGGGTAGCATATTGTTTTAAATTAATTATTTACTTAGTAAGAACTGATCTAACCTCTCACGAATACAAATTATACAGATTCAAACTTAAAAGCAACCAAGCAAACTTCCTATAACCACTCCTAGATGGTGCTGATAAACTATCTTTTACTTTATTTTTACTTTACACGTAATATTTATACCGATAGTAAAGTAACTGAAGTTTTGTTAATTTGTCAGTTTTCTAATCAAGCCTTAGCCTAGTGGATAACGTTGCGTCTTCCTGATCAGAAGATGCTGGGTTCGAATCTAGGCTAAGGAGACCAGATATCTAATCATATCTGTGGTTTGAGGGTAGGAGTTAAATTTTCATCGACAGTTAGTAAATTTAAAAAAAGGCTAAACTGAGTATGATTATATTAAAATACCAACAATTCAGACCAATAGCCAAAGACAGTGATATTTTAACCCTCAACTGGCAACGTGGTAACGTGGCAAGTTGTAACAAATTTGATAACGTGGGGTCTTTCAGACACCTAACTCGTTTTTATTGCTTTTAGTAACATTAATTACTTTTAAAGGCTAATTTAGCTATAGGTATTTAATAATAACTCCTTTTATGGTACAAAAGTCTTGTATTTTTTTTAAATGTTTACCATTTCAAAAAATTTTCACAACATTCATTTTTTCTATATGAATTTTACTACGTTTTTATGTAAATAGAAAACAACACAAATTTGTCCTAGTAAAAGTATTATGTATTAGAAAACACAAAATGTTCTTTTTTAATATACCGTATACATTTTTAGATAGAAATTTACCATAAAAAACACTCAAATCACACACACAGAATGTCAGTAGTCAGATTCCCAGGCCGAATCAGATTCTAGGCAAGAATCACAGGCAGTCTTCATATGTTTAGTGCACATATGCTTGTGACACTTGAAACATGTTGTCTTTATCTTTACATCTTTTTTTCTAGGACATAGGCTACTGTGCACCTAGATCTTTGTCCAGGAACATTAAAAGCAGCAGAAACGTTCGCAACATCAATTTTAACTTTTTTGGCTGCTATTTCCCGTATCGCCTTCGGCAAGCGTTTCATTGTAGCTCTTGCTTGTATTTGTTCTGCATCTAAGGCTAAGCCCAATTCTTGCAGGAATTTTTTGCGGGATTCATAGTTTAGCTGGCAGGTTGGCGTTTCAATTTGCTTCGGTCTATGCTGTCATCGATATAAATCTGGTTATATACTTAGCCTTTTCGTATGTTACCTAACCCTTTTCGTGTGTTCTGTGGACTAAATGAAGAAACTTTAATGATTGGGTGTGTCGTGTAGACCAACAAGTTTATAGCACAAAATGTATTCTGCTAATGAAGACCTCGGGGAAGACAACTACGTTCTAAGTTGATTAATTACAACACACGGACAATAAAGAAGTGGATTAAGACAAAGATACTTAGCGTGCAAAAGTCCAGAGGGAATTAATGTTATCTGACAGCGAACGAAGTGTTGTTGGATTTACAAAAACTTCGGAACCCTTTGCGTGACTTCCCAAATACAACTCAGGGACCGAGAAGTTAAACTAAGTACAGCTATAAAAGTTGATGAATTAAAGCTGTCAAGTACTGCATGAATGGTAAAACGATTGAACCAATAAGTACACCGTTAACTTTAATAATGATAAACCATTAAGTATTAGAATGCCAAGCCATATTTTCTAATAAATTGGGAATAGAATAAAACTAATTACTAAAACTGTTTAGTATAATTATTCTACCAGATTACGTTACAAGAGACATCTGTCTGATTTATTTAATAAAATAATTTAACTCCGGGGGTTTGCCCGGGAGTAATACTACAACTACACAGTATACACCGCAGCCTCTTGGCGGTTATATGGTATGGTAGCCCTCCATCCCCATCCATGGAGAATGTTTCGATTTGGAAGTGGAAAGGTTAGGTTCGAATATTTGTGTCAAAAGAGCTCATCGCTACAATATACATCCTATAGGGAGTCGGTGATTCAGCTGGTAATCAAGTGCCGAAGAGGTCGAGCTAACCCAGAATGTTTCAGCAAGTTTGAGGAGGTTGGAGAATATTTCAGAATGTTATAGAATCTCCCAGAACCGTCGGAATCCTTCCGAAATCAAAAGGTTCTGGAAAACCGAAGGAATTTCCTGTTCCATAAAGTTCGAGAACATTCTAGAATGTTCGGAAACCGCCAGTTAAGCCTATAACTTGGCACATATTATATTACTCTTAAGTTACATATAGAAGAGAAAACATATTTATATTGCGATTATTTGGTCTATGGTGTGACATATTGTTCGTAGAAAATATCTTAAAATATACTTATATACGATAAATGCACCTCAAACAATCTTGCGGAAAAGTGGCTTTTGCGCTTATTGGCTCATAGTTGATCATGTGTGCAACCCTAATTGGACGAAACTCACCAAACATTTGAACCATTGAACTCTCAATATTTACCCTAAATTCAATGTCTTTTATTAATTATTTATTTCATATCGTTATAAATACCGCGGGTACCCGTGCAACTTCCAAATACATCTCATTATAGGCCTACTACAACTACATTTAATGTATAACTGTACGAACTCGTATTAGTAGCGATTATCATTAGTTCAAGGAAGGTAATAAATATTTACTTACTTTTCTCACTCTTACACCCCCCCCTCTATATATAATATATACATATGTATGTGTATATGTATAGATCACAATAGAAAGTTCCACTAAGTACAGTAATATCACAGACAGGTACAGGCTAACCGAGTCTAAACTTATTTTGGAATAATGTGTCTTTTGAATAAAAAATAAGCAAAAGTTTTTAGCATTTAGTCTTAGCTTTAGCTTGCACTATTAAGTCAAAGCTTTTAGTCTTATCACTTGGTTAAAGTGAGGTTAGTAACCTTTAGCTAAGGTTAGTTATCAACAGCTGAAAAACTTTAGCCAAAGCTTAAAATCTGTCATATGTTTTAAGTTATAGCTTTTGCTTATTTTTTATTCAACAGACATAATCTCTCTTTCCCACTTTCGTACTCATACTCTAAAAATGTACGATTGAATGACCATATTTTTATTTTTTTTTTTTAAGCAAATAAAAATATAGAAAATGAATAAATAAACTAAAAACGAATAAATAAACAAAAACCCGACGATATTAACCTCTTAGGGGCTTATGATTAAAAACTAATTATTACTAAATCTACACATTCTACTTAAAATTCACGCAATAAAATAAAATTTTAAAATTAACTTACATTAACTACATTAATCGCCGCCGACCGAGCCTAACAAACAGGAAACTTACAGTTACAAATAAATATCGATATTTCTATCATGATTACTCTTCATGAACAATGTGATTTAATAAAATTAATTTCCTTAATTACAAATAACCTAAACTAATTACTAACCCTTTACAAACTAAATATAAACGCTAAACTCTTCTTCGTCTATCAATCACACATACACTATATCTTTCTCACAAATAATGACTGTATACAAAAATAAAATTAAAAAACACAATCTCAATTTACACAATTTTAATATTCAAAGTAATCACTAATTTAAGATAAATATAAGCACCCGAACGAATACTAATCACTTAAATCCCCCCCCCCCCCCCCACACACACTTTAAGGTAATATTTTATAATAGAGTTCAAAATTTTCAGTTTGAATTTAATGTCCTCTTAATAACCGTGACAATGTATTATTATGTTTACAGCTTTTTAAACAGTTAAAACACTGTGTTGCTATTAATGCAAAGAATTTCGTTAAAACAGTAAAATTCTATTTAGGCAGAAACGATTTAATAATAATAACTCTATTACCACGATTGTAACATTAAAACTAACAGAGTGTGTATTTTTAGTTAGCCAACTCCAGCAATATATCATGTATGCAATTACAACACTAAATTTCTAATGGTGGCATATTTATAAATTTACTACCCATAAAAGTAAGTTTTTCCTGCATCATTTCAGCACTTTATACACGTAATAATTTCTGACTGGAAGAATATTCAAATCTCTAAACTGAGGTGAGGTATGCTTTTCTCCCTCCACGTCTGTTTGCAATTCGTGAAACTGTCTACCTGTCCGGGTTCAAAATTGTTAAAGTTGGATTTAACATTTGTGGGACAAGGATTTTCTTTGTATTTTGGTAGTTATTTATTTTTAAGTACGGTATGCGCTAAAATAAACAGTTAATTAGTGAAACCGTTGTGGTTGGATTTTAGAAAAGCATATAACATTGTTGATTTTTGCCAGGACACGTTGCTTATTATTATTTTCTTAGTTAGTTACCGCTGTAACGGTTCTTACTACACTAGAGAAAGTTTTTATCGTAGAGCAGTTTTCACTCATAAGGAACAGATCGTTCCAGTGGTCCTAGTTTGATGCATAGTTTCGTACAGGTAGTGTTTTGACTCAGCGTTATGTGTGTGAAGGACGTTTTACACGTTCACTGCTAAGGACGCATATGTGAGCTTGACACTGAACACTATGAGAAGCGGCCGATGCACAGAGTAATGCGTGCTTCGCACGCCAACCCATATGTTGCGGGTATTTTCAATTTTAAGCCTATGTGCTATATATAAAAAATAAAAGGCCAGCTCCTAGCATATGAAATACGAAATTTGCGTAGCAGTGAACGTGTTAAACACTGTCACTACGAATTAAAAGCACAATAGACTCCTTCAGAAAGTCTTGCAATCTAAGAAAAGAATCACTGGATATCTTTGAAAATGAACACCAGCAATACGTCTTTGAGAAGAATATTGAATTCTTGGTAGATTCCCCCTTAGTGGATTCTGGTTAAAGTGGTCAAATTTAAATGTAAAGGAGAAAAAATACAGACTTGTTTATTGCCCCGCAATGTTAGAAATGAACTATGACAACCCTGGATTCATACAAAATGTAAATCAGAGATTTCAAGAGGGTTTGACGTGCTAGTAATCTGGCTTTTAGTTCTCAACGGTTTCAGCCAGAGGGCGCCACTAGTTACACCGCTGCAGTCACTATTGCATTACTTCAAAGAAAGTTTGTCAATCGCTTGAATACATATTTCATTCCCCTGACTTTCCACCAACTGATGCTTATGTGTAGGGAATGATGGAATATACCAAAGAATACAAATTAGTGAAGTAATAATTAATTAGATATGTTAGAAGCAAGTAACAACCCCTTTTCATTAACATGTTCAAAGATATTTAACAACGTTACGTGAGTTGCCTAAAACTTATTATATTGCATGTAGAACATTAGTGTGTTAAAAACTGAAGTTTTCAGCATCCTTTCAATTTGTTGTACATTTGTCTAAAAATAACACATTTAAAACTATTAAAATATCAGCACTGTTTTATTATTGTATTGTTTGTGTTATTGATATTTATTAATATTGTGGTTTTTATAACTGTTTGTACCTTCATGTGACGTGATCAGAAATCCCTCTCGCTTTACCAGAAACCAACGGTGTTGTAATTTGTCACGTGTATTGAAATTTAATTTAGTTTTATCAAAGCGGAGCACACAATCACCGCCTCCGATATCCAACTAGTGAAATGTTTCGTAAAGCTAAATCCAATAAATCAGCTTAATTCTATTATAGACACATTATTCCACTGACAATGGTGGAAGCGTCAACATACAACTGTTATTTGATTCGTTAAGTGTTTACTCGACAAATTCATTAAGTGCTGCGACAATACAATACTTGGTCGATTTGGGATTTAATGTTATGTTTATTTGAATTATCATTTTACGTATTAATTAATCAAATAGTTTGAAATAATATAAACACGTATAATTAAATGGATGAAATAAAATTTTATTGTTTTTGTAACCAAGTAATATTAGAATAAAATGATAATTTTGTCCGGCTATGTGAAGTTTATCCTATGAAGTTTCTTTATTATACTGTAAGTTGTACAGGTGTAGCATAACCAAAATGCGCTTGTAATATTTTAAAAATGGCCGTTTAATTTGTTTGCGTCAAATACATCGTACACACTTCACGTAACAAAAAGTATTCAAAAGTTAAAATATGTTTGGTGACAAGAGTGAAATGATTTATGCACTGGTTAAGTTGTTATACATTTTTTTTATATCTATTAGTACTTAATGTATGAGTGTATGTGATTATGTGAGTAAACAATTGATGCGTTGATTACAAAAACAGCACTTGTCAAAAAAAAAACTGAATTTTCAGGAAATACCAAAAACTGCATATCATGAGTTTGTATAAAAAGCCGTAAACTTTTTTTACTATAAATATACACGTTATTAGTAAATATGTATTATTTTTTAATTTTTATTATTTTAGCAGTTACACAATAAAATATGAAAATATATTTAACAAGGGCTGTTTTTGTGGACATTTTTGAAAAATAATATGAATGCCTCATTTTGTGTATGTTTTATTACTTTCATTAACAATAAATTCAATTTAATACATACAAAACTATTAATTTTTATAAACAATCTTATTCTTTAGTCTTTAAACAATATAAAACAAACTTCCATACTAAATTGTTTAAATAGAACATGAATCGTATTACACGCAAAATTATCACAATTTACAAAATATTCATAAATACATAAAAATTCATAAGAATAATAAAAGTAAAACAAGAAAGGTCTATAAAATATATTTAAATCTTAGTGATGGAATTTAAAACTTAATATTGTTGTGATTATATCAGCTGCCACCAGTCCCTTTACACACTCTAAATCAAACTTAGACCATAAGTAAATAAAAGTTAAAAAAAATAAAAACAATGAAAGTGTAGTTCACACAAACACTGCTGTTGTCTTCATTATCTATGTTTCAAACATATTGTTCTACTTATTTGCAATCTTCTAAAATACACTTCTTTATAAATTTGCCTTTGTGATTAACATGGGCCAACCCTTGAACTTGTTTATCTCTAATAACGTCTTCCTTCTTTGGTTTGTTACATTTTTAATTTTTATTGGAACTGACATAGTTATATGATAATAGAAAAAAATACAACCAATAAACAGTCAACTAATAAAATATTAATAACAGTACTGAGGTTATGGCATTGTGTGGATGGTGCCAGTAAAAAAATTCTTGGAATCATACCATTTTCTCAATTATATTACAGAGGACTTGCGTTGTTTTTGTGAGAAATAACTAATGCAGAACATCCACAGGTTGCGCAAGTAATGAAAATTCCATTTATCTCAAAGTGCTGCTTTTGTAATCAACGCCTCAATTTTGTATATTTGGATTTAGTGTTTTCACTTAATTATGTATGAAGAGGCCTGCTGACATATACCACTGTAGGGGTAGCCGCAATATTTTGTAAGTCAAGTATTAATTTGTCCACGTGCAAAAAGGCATAAAATAAATGAATACAAAATAAAATTATCAACAAAACTTATCAAACGTTTCTTACACCTTTGACGCCATAGATAGCTTCGGAGAAAAAATTTCAAATATATGAAATTTGAATAAAATTCAATTTCCAATTCAAGATGCTTTATTTCATTAGGCATTTACAACAATACAATAGAAACAGTAAATATTTTATGTTGTACTTTTTCTTATATTAAATTAAAATTAAATCATAATTTCAGCGAAATCAAAGCATGTACTCATTTACACTATACAATGGGTGTAACAAGAGCCAATTGTAAATCTTACATTTAAAAGTCTCAAAAGGCAACAACTTTAAATTACTGTTAAGCTTGTTAAAAAGTTTTAGAGCAATAAACTGTTATAGTTCTGAACTTTAGGTAGCCTACTATAAACCTTAGTACCTTAATGTACCTACCTTAATGAGTGACTTACTCTTAGTGTTATACAAATGAATATCTTCTCTTTAAGGTACAATAATAATTCAAATTCTCTTTAACATATAACAAAAAACATATATTTATAAATTTATCACAGTCATAATCCTAAGACTGACAAAAATAGGCCTACAGACCGCTCTAAAAGACGACTTACTAACTATTCTAACAGCTTTCTTTGCAACAACAAAACATCCAACATTGAGCTACAGTTACCCCACAAAATCAAGCCGTAACATATCATCTGTTTACAACATAGATCTGACATTACGGTAGGCCAGTACAGTGTTTTTCTTTAACTCTGGTGTATACCATAAAAAACCATTACCCCCCGAATTGTTTCTGGATATTAGATATGCAGAGGTTTTTAATACTTTAGTAGTTCAACATTGATCAAACAGCTCTAAGAATGTGTCAAAAAATAAATCAAAAGTAGTTTTGGCATTAAAATCATCCAGAGTCCCAGCGCTATCCAATCAACATTACCCAACCTCAAATTAAATATATCAAGGTTTGGGAGAGAAATAGGCCTTACTATATGCTCGGTGCTCACAGGTACGCCACTGCTAGTCCCACCCTCATCTATCACCACCTGAATACCATCATGGTCTGAAATCTCAGGATCCACTACTTTAACTTCAAATTGATAAGAATGTAAGTTTGTAATCACATTTTCCAAACAAGCGTCCAATGGGGTAGGTTTATCGTTAGTAAAATAACAATTATACTGTCAAAATAAATTTAAAAGTTTCTCAACACTTGGCGAGCTGTTTGTTACATCAAACTGTGAGTTGACGTCACCACCAAATGCCATACCAAAACCAAGATGAGACACATACTGTAACAATCTCTACAAACTCTCCAGGAAATGTCAACGCTACCCACTGGAGAGCGGTATAGGCTAACAACAACTACACCTATTTGATTGTCCCTCAACAGTGCAGAACACTCAAAATGCGTCTCAACACACAGCCACTTAACGTCTATTGGTACACCAACTACTCCATCTGCAAAAGTGTGAGTGCACCACCTCTCTTTACATTATACCTACAAAAATAGCTTAGGCACCTATATCCACTTATTTTAAGGTACTGTACCTCAATGGTGTTAAGCCAGCACGTATTGGCCTATAGTAAAATTCAACTCAGAGTGAAGCGGAACTTAAAGCCTACAGAGGGTCAGCACGGTCGACTGGTTTCCGCTCCACTTCTACCTGAATTTTAATTTTTTATAGTAGCGTTATGCAAACTTTTTTTATAACAAGAAAATATAAAAATAAATCACATAACGTTGTGTATCACGATCGTCTGTTTATT
>JAGFPH010000254.1:298234-345078 GCA_018207615.1 Philaenus spumarius | reverse complement strand
GCTGTAAATTCCTACTTCAACATATTCCGAGTCTGCAACTACTTCAAAACGAGCATGCACCAGATCACTGACTTATGTTGTCCAACACTCGAGAATTGTACAAAAGAAACCAAGAGAGTTGTAAGTTCCAAAATCAACGTATCCCGAATCCGATTCGATTTGGGTTACTTTTTGACGGTGAGGTCTTGACTCCCTGAATATAATAAATTTTGTTGTTGTTCATTTTAGTCCGTTGTATGTTTATATTTAACAGATATGGTGGGCAAAGAGAAACTAATTGAATGAATAAGGAGCCATCCAGTCCTTTAAGATCAAATAATCGAAACATACAGAAACTGTGAATATAAAGACAGAATTTAAAAACAAACTTCTTCTAATTTTTGCACTTGAAAGTGTTGTTTTAATTTATTTTTAAAGTTGTTTGTATTCTTTAGAATTTTCCGAGTAAACTTCAGTAATCTAAAACGATTAAATAAAAATAAAAATATTTCATTTAAAAATATTAACTAGACAATCTTTAAATAAAAACAACTAACAATAAATTCTCAGTGGTAACACATTTAAAAAAAATAAAAATAACTGCATTGGCTGGCATTTGAATTAAATAACACATAATTATGCTAGCTCTCAAACATGTTTTTGATTTTGTTTAAAATTTGGTAAAAGATAACGTGTTTTAAAGCAGAATGTCCTTCTTCTTCAGGAATTGAGAATATTGTTACTTAATTTTGTTTAAGGTTGTCTGTTGTTAATGTTTTAAACGTAATATTTTTATTTTCAATAAAATATTTTTAGATTAGGCCTACTACAGATAAGAAAACAATCTCTATACATGTTAAAAAAATAAAACAAACATTTTAAATGAATAATTAAGTTTAATTTTAAAGGTTGGCTAGCGCAATAATGGAAAAATGTAATTTAAAATAATCAAGAAAATAACCAAGCTCATACGTCATACTTACGAGTTACGGGCAAGTATGGTTTCAATGAGACGAGCCTTGTGTTGCACAACTTACGTCAGTGTCTTTAGCGCTAATGTTTATCGGATATTCATGTCATTCACTATTATAATCAGCGGGGGAAGACGTGGGCAACTGCTCGTTATTAACACAGTACAGATTTATTGCCTTTAATTATAGTCGCGAACATAACTGCAAACTATTTTGAATGATTTAACACCTAGTTTACACCAGATACATCCTAAAACATTTACCCATACAATATTTGAGATAAAAATAGAGATCTAGAGAGAGTTGTATATTTGCCTGCTTATTGAGGAAAAGTGGGACGAGGTCAATATAAAGTGCACTTGAAGCTTCTACAATAAAACACCTCGTTGGGAGGTGTCATGTGCAGCCTACATTAATGTATTTTGTAAAATAATAATACTTTTAAAACGAAGATGACCTTAAAAGGAGTGAAGCTTGTAGGTAGGCTATTTTGTATATCAGTACTAGGGGCTCCGCCTCTGCTCGTTTCGCTAACACTCACAGTGACTCGTTGCGAGCAAATAAAATAAGTTTACAGTATTGTATAACGTGTTATTTTCACTCTGATTAATGATTAGAACAACAATTTTGGGTGGTGGGGTAGCGATATCCTAAATCCTGACGCATACGTCGAAGAGCCCGGTTTTTTGTGTGAATGACAGGATTTTTATATAATATAGCTAATATAGGCCTAAACCTATTCTAAAATCACTGCTGGTTGCTAAAAAATTAACCGATTTTACAATTTTTCATGTGTTTAATAAATATGTGTTGGTTCAGTGAACCTAAAATTGTGTTCACCTAAATCACCTGTTGTATTTATAATATGTAACAACAGATGTTTAGATTCAAGAATAAATATTTTTTGGTGATTTTTGTGTGTGTGTGTTGCTTTTATTTAACAACGTCACCTAAAAAAGCTGTTGGTTGTCAATTATAAATTATGCTGGTTAACTGATTATAAATTTGCAAAGTTGTTTGATTTGGTATTGCGTGTAAAAATGCATTCAACAAACATGATTGTGTTACTAAGTAATGATCCGAATCAGCTGTTTTATCTATTACAGGGCGAGGAGTAACTCCCGAATGTACATTCTTTTAAGATTTAAAATTAAAAGTTTGTAAAATCCTTTCTTACTGTTCGTCTATAACCCTATTACAATAACTATACATTACAATTTGACCCTATTACAATAAATATACCTCACAATTTGACCCTATTACAATAAATATACCTTACAATTTGACCCTATTACAATAAATATACCTTACAATTTTAGTATTTGCATCTTAAGTAGTCTTTGCTCTACGTTGGTTCTGTCAGTCAGTAAGGACAAAATCGCTTAAATATAATAATATTATAGGGTGTCACACGTTGTCAAAGTTTATTTTTTATTAATCTCATCATAATATATTTATTGGCCAATTTCCATAGGAAAGATGATCTATTGCAGTGAATCTTAGGGTGTTTTCTAAGGTCGCGACTAGTCAATGACTATACCGATCATGGTCCCTAGAACAAGTTTTGTAGTTCCATAAAATATTATAATGTGAACGACCGCATTTTATTTCCGATTTGGTACACAGGTTAAGTCGATCAGACGAGTTAGCCAAAAAATTCGAACAACCGGAAGCACGTTTTATTTACCGAAATTAAAACTTTGTGTAGCCTACTAAAATAAATATTTTTTAGGAGTTTTATCTAAAAAAATTAATATAGGAGATTTTCTGCACATTTCGTTTTTTACACGAACTTAGGGGCCTATAGCTCGTTTGATTCCCCAAAAATCGGGCAAAACATAAAGTACCACAAAAGTACCCTGGAAGTACAATAAAAAGTAAACAATTAGAAGGCGCAAATTCGAGGTGTAAACTCGCAATGCGTAATCTATAGTGCGTGGCTGCAAACAAATTCTACTAATATATATATATATATATATATTTCGTACACGCAGCTATTCAACGCCTTCGTGAGTAGTCCAATTTCCCAAATAGTTCAACCCCAAAACCGTATAAACTTAATTTTAAAAATTCGTTCAATCACGTCTGCGGTTCAGCTGCGTGATCCAATTATTGTTTTTGTATACGTTCGGTAAAATGTACAATCGCCTCCTCACAATGGTGCCAACATAGCTACTACTTTTGGCGTTCCACAGGGTTCGGTGTTGGGTCCAATATTATTGTTGATTTGATTAATGGTTTAATTTGAAATGTTTCATGTTCCTCAACACTGTATAAGAACGTCACGTCTTTGCTTGTAAGTAACAAAAATATTTTTCAAATTAATGATGTAGCAACTAGTCTTTTAAACGGAGCAAATGACTGGTTTGAGATAAATTGACTATTTTTAATTGAAGAAAAAACTCAAAAACTTTTATTCACTTTACAAAATAAATATAAACATAGTTACAAACCTGCCTATGAAACATTTATAACTTTTCTTAGTATAACAATTTATAGTATGCTCTCTTGGTCAGAACATAATGATTATGTTAAGAAGGGTGATTTATTTATTAGTGAATCATAAGAATTTTTGTAATATTTAGAAATGGCATAGTTAGTTTTCTTTTACTTTTGCTTCAAGAACAAATGATTTTGCTTCTTTGAAAGTGTTCTAAGATATGAACTTCTCATCCGGGGAAATTGAATACGGAAGCAAAACATTTTAGTTCTTCAGAAAAAAGCTTATTAACGTAAATTAGAATTGAAAGATATTTTTAAAGTGGTATTTTGGCTCTTATTAATTTATCTATTTTAATGTTTATGTATATTGTAATGGTTGCAAAGAATAATTTAAATATCTATTCAATTAGAGGCCATATTCAAATTTATTTATAGTACTGTACCGGAATTGGTTATAAGCTTTTTTAACAACCAAGACAGATTAATTTTTGCAAGCTTGTCAAATATTGGCACATTTTTTGTTAGTCTGCAAGACTACCCGTTTTATAACTTCAATGAATATTTAAATTATTGTGAAATTGATATTAAGTAAGTCTAGGTCATCTGTCATGATAGTTTAAGATTGAATGACGAAATTAAGCCTGTATGTGACTATGTCTATTGCAATGTATGTACATGAAATGTTCTGTTCTTATCCGCAATAACATGCTATAGAACATAATTATAATGCTTACATAGTATCAATTTTTCAACATTATAGGATAATTAGTTTCTAAAAAATGTGTCACACGTTGACAAGTTTATTTTTATTAATATAAAATTGTTATTGTTATTTGTAAAGACTAGGTAAAATTTTTAATAAAAATCCATGAAATATTTAGGCAGGGGTGCCAAATTATGCGCAATGAAACGCTATATAACTTAATAGAAATTTTGTATTTATGTATTATATTGTCTTTTGCTAATTATTGTAAATAAAAAATACACTTTTTTCTCTTAAGATTATTTTTTAAGGTGAGAGGTTTTTAATATTAAACGTCACACATTTGAAGATACTGATATTTGAAATTGGAGGGTTTTAAAAAAGTATTATTTTTTAGTTTGACTATATGCTATTATATTTTATGAAAAATGTCCCTATATCAATTAGTTTTGGAGAAAACAATGTACAAGACAAATAACGGCAGCTTTAAAAAGAACTAAGTGCTTTGGAAATTTTAATAATGACATTACAAATTATCTTTTCTCCAGAAACTCTAAAAATTGGCCGAGAGTTCTGAAACACTTTTTTTTAATTGCTTTATTCAAGCATTAAAACTGTTGTGCACAAGACATGAAACTTCTCTGCAGCAGATACTGTTCAAAGATTCCCTGGCTTCAGGGATTATGTAGACTTAAAGAGAATGTTAAATTTATTAATAATAAGGAGTTTACTAATAATTTGACATTCAAAGCTCGGATTATTTTCCATGCTGTAGCTGAAGTTAACGCTACAGTGGCTTATTTTATTTGCAATTGAAGTACTCTAAAATTAAGCAGTTTAGTATACGAAAAAGATAACTTTATAAACAAAACAGGCCATTAAGGCAGTGCTTCTCAAACTGTTGGGAGCGCCCCCTGGGTGAGTAGGACGATTTTGGTGGGGTGGGATAAACAGAGTAAAAACATTAAAATACTCTTGTGAAAGACATGCAGTGTCAATCCTCTCATTAATTTAATACATTATTGAACCTTTACGGTAGCTCAATGTTTTACTTTAGTTAATGTAGGTTGACTTTTTTCTAAAAAAATTAACATGAATAAATATATTGGCAAAATAATAATTATTCAGTGTAATATTCATGTATTAATAAGTCAGTTATTGAAGTTCAATTTCGAAAATAATATGGATGAGGTTGGGGGGGGGGGGAGCTGAGAACCACTGAATTAAGTAGACAACACTTTAGCTAATTATGAAATTTGTTGAATAAAATTAAGGAACATTTCAAAATGAAACACATAAAAACTTATTCTTTCCATTTTTCATATTGTACAAACAAAACAAATTGTATTCAGAAATTAAATTTGTGTACACTTTAATATTGAGTTATAATGATCATAACGTATGTTCGTTTGAGTTAGGTATGACTTTTATAGATATCGATTCCAAAATGTACTTTTACTTGTTTATCGTACTATCTAATGTAAGCTACATATTGCGAAAAAAAAAGACAACGATAGGTCTATTCAAATTAGCGGATACCAGTAGGGATACATTGATTCCACATTAAACTATGCTATGTAAGGCAATACAAAATTTTTATTCAGTTCATAAAATTGGTTTTTATTGGCGGATACCTGGGGTTTGTCACATTTGCAAACATTTGTGTATAAAAATGTATAAAATAAGTCTACAGGGTGTTTAAAAATATGTAGACTACAATTCTCATACGTTTTTATTGCATTATTTACAGTAAACAAGTTCTAATAATCATAGACCCTAAAGTGCTTCGTTTTCCATCCAGCCACCATTTTGTGTTTTAAAATTTAGGCTCATTTTTATCTCTAAACAGTTTAAGTTTTATTTCAAACTTGACACTGCCCATAATTATGGTAAAATAGCCAGCTTGATCCAGCTTCAAAGTGAATTATAATTACGCGAGGTTTTCTTCTTCACCCGTGTGTTCTGAGTTCATGATTTGCTCTAGAAAGATATCATTAAAATGGAGTATCAAACGAGACTTATACATGTGTGCAACAAAACTGTGCGTACTTTTCCAATATATTATAATTGTTAGATGTAAGTACTTTGTATGCGTGTTACTTGTGCGTTACTTGTGCGTTACTTAGTCTACATGGGTTTTGTTACGAATAAACGATGTGAATTAATCTGTGCTGGATAATGAAGTATGTTGGTTTGAAAATGCCTGAACAATACGTGGAACGTTGAACCGAAGAAGTAAAAAACAAAAAGAACTGTACAAAACAAAAGAAAAAAGTAACTTATTTAACGACACATAAATAGAAACGTCTACCATATAAGTTAGGGTTAGCCCTTCGCAGGCATGTAGCTTATAATTAGATTTAAATGATTGTTTAATGGATACATTACAGAGAGAAAATTATAGAAGAGGAGTGTTTTAAAAATATTAGGTGATAATAAATAAAAGTGTGTGAGATTCTCGAGTGTTAGGTTCTAGAAACAATTGATTTTATGCATTGCTCTCTTTGCAAAATTGTTGACGATTTTACTATTTCAGGATTAGGAAATGGTGATGCGGAATTTAATTTAAGAAAATTTTCTTAATTAAAGGAAATATTTCTTTTGTTAATCAATTTCCATTAATTTATAATCTTGGAATACATAAATGACATAATTTAGTTTCAAAATCATTGATTCAAGTAGGACTGAGATTAAAATGTACGCTCTTTTGTTTTGTAGTCCAAAATGTATTTAGGATTTTTGATTAAGCGTTAAGTTATAGGCTCTGTACACTTACCATGTTGAAAATTGCTAACGACATGGACTCAATTAGATATGGCTTGTTGTTTGTAGGACTTAATATTTTTTTTTTTTTTTGAGTAACGAAATCAACAGAAACAATTTGAAAACATAAACAATTATTGAAACGTATAACAGCTGATTTGGTCCATTAGTTTTAACACCAATTAAATAATTATTAAAACGTGTTAAAATAATGTGCATTATAATACCCAAGCATCTACTGGTTCCCTATGCTACGTATTAACCCAGTACACGAGGCATATGCACGTAGATTGATTATGATGTATGCGACAGAGAGAGTAGAAATGGTCCTCCATCTCTTTCTTCTCAACTGTCTGTAGAAGTTTGAGAAGGGAAACTTTTTCAGTTCTCGTCTCGATGAGGTCAACTCACGCTACTGGCTAGAGAAAATTTTACGTATACACACAGTACGCACTGCGAATGTGTGTAGAGTGTGTATGATGCATTTGACAGAGATAGTAGAAACGATTCTTTTACTCTTTCCTTTCAACAGCCTTTAGAAGTTGAGGAAACTTTAGGGATTAACTTTTCTTCTGATTGTGGCCAATTACCATACCAAGCATAAAAAACCAAAAAAATAAACTGGGTACACTTTGTTTTCACAATGATGTATTTTTTTTCAATACAAAAATAGTACTCTAGTTTAGTAATTTCCAAAGTAATATTTAATAAAATCTTTAATAATAATAATATTAATAAACGCATTACACTATACATCGTTAGTTCTCTCTTGAAAGTATCCTTTCTTAATGTTTTTGATAAATAACTTCTAAGATAAATTAGTTTAAAATTTGTATGAATATTAAACAAATATTTGTAAACTATTATCGGGTCTAGGTATGCCAGAAACTGTAAATGCTACAAAACAATTTTTAGATGTAGCTATATACCCCGCATGGATATAAAACTGAAACGTATAAATACAGAATTCACCAGGCATTGACACTCGAAGAATCCAGCTGCGTCGAAATTACTTTGGCAGATGTCAATTACTCTACTGGGGCTGTCATTTGTTGAGAACAGACCTAATAGTCTCATTGTAATAACATGTAGCGACTTTTCACTAGCGTACTTAAAAAAGAAATGTGTGCATGTACTTATTTACGGGCGTTAGAAGTAATTTCTTTGTTGTGATTAAATACATAAGATTTAATAAAAAAGAATTGATATTCTCAATAAATTATATACTAAAATTTAATTCAAAAGTAACATCATTACAACAATATTTTGAAGTAACAATAAAAACAATAACTATTGCAGGAGTAAAAATGTAATAATTATAAACAGCATTAATGAATCAGCATGTATCTGTTATTGTTTCATAAAAGTTTAGATCCTCAATAGATTTAGTAACAAGTAACACCACTGGTTTTTTTTTAACATTTTAGGTGTAATAAAACATTTTTTAAATAACTACATTAAATAAATCTCTAATATTATTGGAGGAAACTACATATCTTAAAGCATAAAGGGAAATATGTAAATAGTTTTAAAAGGTTAATTTACAAAATACACTGATAGAAGTCTATATAAAGCCTTACAGACAGGAATTGTTATTATTTTTGTTTATCATGTTTCACTCTAAAACGACCTGTAAGATTTTTTGTATTCAACGTTATAAGCAACGAGGATTGTTGATTGAATCTAAAGTGAAGCAGATTTGAGAAAACTCCCCTGTTTCTTAACTCCTTAACAACACAAAATAAAATAAATTAAAATTAAAAATATTATACCTAATATTATCGATTTGAAACCCTTATTAAATTCGTTTAAATGTTTGGTGCTCTTTTGAAACTGGATGATCCGACAAAATGGGTGTGAGCAAAGTTAGTAACAAAAGCAAATTTACCCAAAGTCTAGAAAATTCTATGCTGGCAAGTTGGTAATCTGATACTGCTTTTTAGGCGAACACATTGAGTGGTCGCCATGCCCTAAAAAAAACCCATAATTCAATTAATAGATACATTTTAATGCACCTACTCCGTCTGTGAATTATTTGTTCTTTCCTTTTTACGCGTTTCTGAACTTGTGTCGTAATCATCAGAATACTAGCTCAGCATTAAAGGTCTTCAAACATTAAAAGCATTCACATTACGCAGTCACTCAACAGGTGCGCACCTCGTCGTATGAAGGAAGACTGAGGAACGGTCTAGTTACTCCGTTATCTTATATTTTCATCGTTATGCCATACAACGAATTTGACTAGAACTAGAGTTTATAATTTTAAAGTTCGTATTTGTTCATATTAAAAACTTTGTTTATCTCAAATTATTCAATGGCCTCCATGTATTTGCATATATGCAAAGGTAAACAATTTGTTTTGAAATTGACATATTGGTGGATACTGTTAATTAGGTGGCGTGCATACTTGGTTTCGTATTGCTGATGTTTCTGTGTTCCATTCAAATTATTGAGTCGGATACTTGTACTCAAATATGAGACTTAAAATCAATTAATGAAAACAAATAACTTCGGCTCGCATTAAAATGCCAAAGTATTGAATCTTGCGACGATTCTAAAAAATTTGCCCCCACCTTTTATGACTTTTCCCGACTTTTTCAAGGTCTCTGAAAATAGAGACTGTAAAGCATACAAAATTGTGTGTACGTGGGTCTGTGTGTGTGTCTGTCTGTCGACACGATATATGCACTCACAGACGTCATAGAAAACTTCTGGTGGTGGTAAAATCAATTCATTTTAATGCGGAGAGTTGAAAAAGCTTTTGAGCTTCATAGCGTGACACCAACGTAACATTTTTGAGTATTTAAAAAAGTCTCGAAGAAGTGTTCCATCTTTTCATCTTGTTTTAGAATTGGAACACGCACACAAACTCAAAAGTTTAACAATTATTTCACAAATCACTATTAAGCCTAGAACAAAATACAATAGTTATGACAAACACATTATTTCTAAGTATTACCAATTGCATTTAAACGATTCAAAAACTCTAAAACCATATGAATGGTCTCGATATCAATTCTGATGGTCTGAATGCAATTTGATAGTCGCAACCTCTCTTACAGGGATCATTTACTTGAAAATCGGCTGATTTGTAATCAGCAGTGTGGATTCCGACCGGTAAAATCATCCACTGCTCAGTAGTTTTTTTTAATATAGTCGTTCATTTAAAATGCCTTTTTCCTACGTCGTGTCGCAATGTTTTTTGTTTTATTTTTATCTTGAGAAAGCCATGTAATATAGTTTGGAGTAGTGGAATTCTGAATTCCGTACCTTACAATCTTACGCTATTCTTGGGAAATATAAAATTGTATTGATGTTCAACCTAATATAGGTTTAATAAATCAATGTGTAGTTCTGCTGTGACATTACAAATATTTGCTGATAAAATGACTTCATTCGTACCTTAACTAGAGAGACGCCTTTCAATCTAAATACAAAATTTCTCTACTCACCATTTTCCGGCAACACGCTGACTTCTAAAGACTGGTTTATCCCTTTTACACGTTCTACAGAAAGCTCTTTCAGTCTCGTCATATTGATATAAGGTTGGTAACACTGTTCTTGCAACACAAACACAACTGTCATCTTCGGTTCTGTCAGTGCCACCTTGACTATTCCAACGGAACACAAACAAACTAACAATATGATCACTGTGATTATGCAGGCCATGGAATAATTCACTGGTCTTTCTTTTTCTTCATTGTTGTACGTCTTTGCCGAAATGGCGGACGTTTCTGTTTTGATATCCACTTCTTTGTTAATGCTTTTGGTCGTTGGTTATGGTTGTTTGTTGTGGATGCATATGTTCTGCTTTTTTCCCTGATGTGAAGACAGATTCCTTTCGGCTGTCTGAAAAAAAATAAGATAATTAATGTAATTTGTTTAGGAAGAATTGATTACTTTTTGTTGCTGGTTGAAAGTATTATGTTTTACTAGTAAACCCCCGTGAAAAATCCCCGGCAGATTAATTAGATACACATCAGAAATACATGTCTTTAAAAAAATACTATTTAAGAAGTACTGACTTTGTATAGGGGATTTTTAACTCGGTAAATGTGTACAATTAAAAGAGTTATAAAACTGTAGGCCTATTTGTTAAAGTTTTTATTTATATACATTATTATGTATCTAAAGAAAGATCAAAATATTATCTTTTAATTGCTTTTCATTTCATATTGATAGACCAAATGATTTAAAAGTTATTAATATTATAGTGAATAAATTAAAAATTGAATATGTTTATATGCTATACGAAGACGTACGAATGTTTCCGAAGTTAAACGAATAGGTATTTCTTTAAATTTGTATAAACTAATATATTGATGATAAAAGGTTGTATTTATATTCAGTTTATAACACCAAAGCAAATCTTATAACGTATTATAGCATACATAGTTCTATAACTAATATTTTAAAAAAATAAACTTTACAAGAAATTATAGATGATTGAAGTTGTAAAAATAACCCCCAAACGTATAATCTACTCTGGGTTTTGTTTAAGTATTACAGATGATGAGTGAAATCAGCTGTTATATTATATGTTACTCACGTACGTATGAGAGTACTCGCTTTTATAGGAGTTTATTTCTTCCCTGCACTTTAAGTATTGACACCATTTTTATTGGAGCAGTACTAGTAAGTTAAATTTGGGTTTTTTTTATTTTGGGAGGCATATTAGTGGGAAGTAAAAGTTCTTAAAAAGTTAATACAAAATTCTCATTCGTAAACTACTAACTTACATTAAACTTTGAAAACAGATGACGGTTATTAGATGAGCCACAAGACAAACTTTTGGAAAACTAATTAAATTTTAAGCCTTGTCTTAATTAATTGTCTGTTGTTAAGTTTTAGAACAGACCTAGTTTAAAAATGTGTGGTTGATTTTTGTCAAATAAAAATCTAATGAATCATAAATACATTCAAGGTCGTTATAAGAAAATGTTCATGCCGAAATTATTTTTTGTCTGCAGGGGTACCCCCAGCTTTGCTCGCAGATATAAACCAATGAAATATGAGGTAAATATTGAGAGTTCGCTGACACAAAACATATAGTGAGTTTCGTCCAAATCAATCTATGTTTCCCATTTAGGTTACAGACATGATCAGCTGTGCGCCGTTAAGCGCCAAAACAACAATTTCCACCAACTTGTCTTGTGTGCATTTCACGTCTACGAGTATATTTTACAAAACAATGTCTACTAACAATATTTTACTCATTCGGCGAAAATAATTGAAACGCAAATGTTTTTCTTATATATGCAACTTAGGAGTAGTATGTGCTAAGTTGTAGGTCTCCAGCTTCTTAGTCAGTTTCCGGTTTCTAGAACATTCTAGAAAGTTTTCGAAAGTATCGGAATAAGAAGTTTCTTCGATGGTCCAGAACCGTCTGGAACATTCTAGAACATTTTCGATCCTTCTGGAAGATTCAGTAACATTCCACAACATTATCGAACATTCTTTAAAATTCTGAAGCATTCTGGAATATTCTGAAAGCTTATAGAACATTCAGGAACTTTGTGCCCAATCTCAGCCACTATATCTCTCAATTCCCAGCTGATTTACCAACCTCTTATTGATGCGATGCTCTCTTTTTTCACCCATATCTCCCTGCTCAACCCCTGCTGTTCCAAACCGAAATTTTTTTAATGAATTGGAGATGGAGGGCTACCATACAATATCTTTTGGCTGCTGTGTGGGTTGCGAAGTTACAGCAGCTTTTACACAGACAACCCTCGCTTACACTTTATAAATATAGTGATTTAAAAAACATTTTCTTTTATTTGTTAATCCGTATAAGTTCAGTTGTTCAATTGATAAACATTCATTTGGGATGTAAAAACACAACAGCTGTTACATCACAATGACATCAAAAAGTAAAAAAAAGCAACATGTAAATGTAAGTCCAAATTCAGTTTATTGTATGAGTGAAATGAAGAATAAATTATACCCTCACTATTCTGTAATAAGTGGAAACAACCACAAATAAGTATTCATCGTTACATACAAAAATAGATTACTGGTCGTGTACAATCGTTTACTTTCGCGACAAAACTCAATTTGAACTAATGTTTCACATTGTTATAGTAAACAATGTATAGGCTTATGCGTACAAAACGTTTTGATATTACTTTTTAAATCACTTACTGTATAACTATTTATTACCTTACTCCTTATTTATTTTTCTCTAACATAGTAGGAGATTTCTCAATAGCCAGTTTTTTAACCAAACTTGTCTTGATCCATTGAATTTCTATTTTACTAAATACTTTACACTAGTTTCTAACAACACTTGTGTTTACATTAGCCTTGTAGTATCAATAACGTATTCACTTAACCGCTGTTGGTCGCTAAACTGTGCAAGTACGGAATGCTAATTTGAAGCAAATTTATATTTCCTTCCTTGGTTTGAAGGGGTGAAACTAGGAATTAAATTACTCATGCAGAATGTTGGAGATAAACATTCTCTCTCAAACAGTCTCCCAGCTCATTTAAAAGTCACTCGTTCAACACTTCAAATGGGGAATATTTATCTTGCGGTTCATTTTTCATTCTTACTGAATGAGAAAAACTGGTTAGTTAGAAACTACTTGAAGGTATTACAGTTTAATTTTAACAATCGTGAAAAATCATGAAATGAAGAAGGAAAAGTTTTATATTTGCTGTTTTATTTGGTTGGCATAAATTTAGTCGTTTATAATTTACATGCTCAGAACACATTTAATTTGTCTTTAATTTATTTGCATTTTAAAGAAAGAAAGAAATGTACAATCAATTTTATAATTCTTCAAGTTCTTTTCAGAATCTACTTACAACTCAAATCAAAACTAGAGTGTACTGAGTTACTAAGCTAAACGGTAAATTAATTCATTAATTTTAAATTTTACAAAAGACTGTCACTAGGCCTATTCAACTGATATCGATTTGATTTACTCATTTCATGTAGTAAATCTTACCACATAATCTAAAATGTACCCCAAATACGTTAAAATTCTCTAATCAATTTTCAAATTATGTCTTAACTGGTTTCTTTTTTTACAGCGTTCCTTACGTTAAAAGATAAAACCGAACCCTTATAAGATTACTCACCTGTTTACTGTGGAGGATCCAGGGCATCATTTAGGGAGGGGAACTTTCTAGAGGGGGGGGGGGCTAGATAATATGCTGTATGAAATTATCAAACTAAAAATAACAAATTTGGGAGCATTTTCATGTTAAAATTTTCCTTCAGTATTTTATGTTTTTTACAAGATTTTTAAAATCTTAAAATTCAGATTTTGTATAATAGTTGAATAGTAAACATTTTAATTATTTGAACAGAACTACAGATGTATAAAGAGTAGACTACTAATAGAACAATTTTACAACTTTGTCTTCAAAGAAACAAGCTTGATACGGTACTAATTATACATGAACAGGTGACTTTTTTAGCTTAAAATAACAACATTTGAAGTTAAATTTATATTAAGTGTACTTAGGCCTAACGCTATAGAGTATAGAGCAAGTTTATGGTTTCCTCCTGATTTGTCGAATCTCTCAATCACTTGGTTGGGTTCAGTAGGTAGGCTATATCGTGGTGTATATTTAAGGGCCATGTTATACGAGCGCTGATAGCGCCGCGTTTTCAACGTCGCGTTAACGTCGGTTAATTGGGTAAATGGAACTACCATGGGCCATGTTGTACGAGCGCTATTAACGCTGGCGAATCTGCGTTAACCAGCGTTGAGCGTTGCTAACGCGGACTTGACGCGTTAATGACGCGGGGCGACAACAACGCAACGCCGGACCAAGTTATACGGAGCGCTGTCAACGCGCACCTCGCAACGCAGCTACCAGAAAGGCCACAATAGTCAGACGTATCGACTTTTTCCTGGTTCTAGTAGTTATTGCTTATTTCAAATTGATTATTGTGTACTTCAAAGTGAAAAATTGACGTTAACGTGATGTTGAAAACGCGGGGCTAACAGCACTCGCATAACACGGCCTAAGGGACAAATGACATTTCCGCACTTGCACTGCTGACTGGCAAGGTACACAGAACTTGAATAAGCGTGTGGATGATGGATAAAACATCTTTGTCACAAATATTTTGTATTGCTCGGTAAAAAAAAACACGAATTTCATGTAAGATAAAAGTTGCTTAGTCCAACATTGATTACTATAGTTAATTTTGGCATGGACTCCTTTTTATATTCTTGCAAAGAATTATACACGGTGCAATATTTTATAAAATACAGTACTTTGTTGGGAGCGCGAATAAAAAACGAATAATAATAATAATAATAATAATAATAACAATGCTTTATTTGTAATTCGAAATGTACAAAAAAAAGTATACATGCCTGCATTAAATGGCACTGGTTTTTTATAACCGTCTGCCAGGTTGGTAACATCTCACATTATTCTTATGTCTACTACATTTTTAAGATAAAGACATACAACAACATAAATAATATAAACAAATGATTGAGGGGGAGAAACAAAGACATGAAAACAAATACACATATAAATACATAACGTTAATAATTAAATTCGCGGATTAATTCCCATCTATATTGCCAAGCCTGTTGCACGTAAAGAGCAAGATACTTCCAATTTTCCCCGTTTAGCTGGTTAAGTAACTCCTCCCAACTCAACTCTAATTTCCCAAAATACCGTTTCCTAATTGTTCCCAAGATCGGACAAATCGCTAAAAAATGGAAACTGTCTTCTTTAGCTTTCAAATTACAGAGCGAACAGTTGTGATTTATCCCCTCCACCCAAGGTCTGCCGTTCAAATACAGCAGTTCTGCTCTACATTTAATTACATTACGTACTACCCAAATATCATTATCTAGATAAGAGTTGTTATTTATATTTAAAGATTTGTAAATAGTATGAGACGTAGACCTAGCACGAGCCTGAATATTTTCTTGTTTATGTCGAAGTCTTATCGCTTCCACTAATCCAAACATTTGACATTTCCATTCTTTTGTCCCATTGAGACCCTGGGTAAAAGATACAGAGTACGTATTCGCCATTATGTTCCATTCTTTATACCAAAACAAATTGGCGTTTATTATTTCCCTAGCAAACAAATTAGGCAGCCTATCGCAAGGCAACTTTAATACTTTTAAAATATACTTTATATGCAGGCTCAAAGTAAAACAAAACAACCTATCCAAATTGAACTCCAAATACAAAACATAATTGGGTGTATTTTCGGGCAACTGAAAAAGACGTTTGACAAAGAACTTTAAAAGCTGCTCCACGCGTTCATATTGTCTATAGCCCCATACTTGAGCTGCGTAACAAATGATCGCTCTCTGTACCGCGTTAAAGCACGACCATTTCGCTTTCAAAGGAATACGTTTGTTCACCATTAAGCTACTCCACGTTCCGCAAACTGTCGCTTTAGCAGCCGTCAATTTCCGGGAGAGATGCGTCTGCAAAGAGAGTGTTGGAGTCAAAGTTACTCCTAAATACTTATAATTATTGACGCATTCAATTTCACATCCTTTATAAAACCATTTATCCTTCACCCCCAACCTACCTCCTTTTCTGAAGACCATTATTTTCGACTTATTTAAATTAACATTTAAGTTCCACGTTTCGCAATATACCTGCAAATTATCAATCATCTGTTGTAAGGTTACCGATGTAGGAGCCACCAACACAATGTCGTCGGCATACATTAAAACTCGTACGCGACGTTCCCCAAAAACACAACCACCTCCCAAAATTTCCTCAATATCATTTATAAAAAGTGAAAACAATAACGGACTAAGTAGACATCCCTGCCTTAAACCCTTTTGAGTTACAAACGCTTCAGACACTCCGTCACCACACCAAACACCCGATGCAGTACCACTATACAGATTTTTAATAACTTTTAATATTCTGTATGAGAAACCATAAGTGGATAACTTGTAAAATAATGCTTCTCTATTGATAGTATCAAATGCGGATGAAAAATCTACAAAAAAAGAATATAGTTTTCCCTTCTCGTTTAATATTTTTAAATGAACCATACTCATCAAAGAAAATATATTGTCTGTCGTAGAATAACCCTTACGGAACCCTGCCTGGCACTCATCTAGTTTCTTTTCCTCTTCTACCCACCCTTCAATACGCCCCAAAACTAATCCAGTAAATAATTTTGCCACCGCATCTATAAAAGAAATGCCACGATAGTTGTTGACGTTGTTAATATCTCCTTTTTTAAATAATGGATAAATTATGGATTTTTTAAATGATTCTGGTATGTTGCCAGTTTCAAATATCTTATTAAACATCTTTAGTAGGTGGTTAAAAAACATTTCCGAACCATTCTTGAAAAATTCATATGGAACTCTATCGTATCCGGGTGCTTTATTGTCTTTGGCCTTTTTTAAAACTCTTTGTAGTTCAACCAAGGTAAAGCCTGAATCAAGTCGTTCATTTGTAACAAAAGGTTCCACCCAAACTACAGGAGTTGAGATGAGAGGGGGGTCTAGTAGTGCTTTAAAGTGATTTACCCAATCCTCGACCGCAATCGTTGCCCCTACTAATTTAGTTCGTTTTCTAAAGCTGTTTATTACCTCCCACAACCCCTTTGTGTCTTTTGCCAACATAAATTTAAAAGCAATCTCTTCATTATATGTTTTTCGCTTACATAAACATAAATTTTTAAACTTATTCCTTACACCAATATACAAGGCTTTAGTATAACTATTACTATTACTTCTAAATAAATTTAGGAGTTTGAAAACCCGCCCCCTGGCTACAGCACAATCCCTATCAAACCACGGCTGCTTTGGCTCATTGGCTTTCTTCTTTACCGTTGTCGACACCTTCTTATAGGCGGCCCTCTTTATGCAGTCTGTCAACTCATTTATCATAGCTTGCGCATCGTTCGATATACTTAAGCTATCCACACCCGATTTATTTATTTTTTCTTTATACCCACACTTATCTTGCTCTGTCCAACACAGTCTAGGCAACAATGGCAAACCAATCTCGCTACAACATCTACTTACCCCCTTCACATAAATTTTCAGTTCAATTGGAAAATGATCTGAGACTAACTGAGTTCCGACCGAAAATTGTTTTACTAATTTAACACTATCCATAGAAATTGATGCTATATCATTTACGGAACATCCTCTAGTGCTCAAGAAAGTGAATTCCCCTGTCATATCACCTTCCGTTCTACCATTTAAGATTATTTGACCATTATCTTCACAAAAATCCAGATATTTCCGCCCCCTCTTATTTATTTTCATGTCCTTGGAACATCTAGTCATTTCGACTTGAAATTGATCAAAATTACAAAATTCATCAAGCGTTTGTGCATCAGCTATTCTAACATTCATGTCCCCTAATATAAGTAACTGTTTGTTTGACAACTTTTTAACAAATTCACTTAGATATGAAAAATCACGCTCCCAATAATTACAATTTAAATATACAGGTACAACAAACAAATTATTATTATTACCTAAATCAATGTCTATTACTGTGGTTTCATGGTTTACAAAATTTATCTTTTTAAAAAACAAAGATTTTTTATTTATACCCACAACAGACCCGCCAATAGCCCTCCCACATACATTATCTTTGACTGCAAAACTAACTTCAAAATAAAAATTTAATAAATATTTCGTTATTAGGTCAATTTCATCACTTGTAATAAATGTTTCTAATAATATTACTATGTCATAATTTTCTAAATATTTAATGAAATTAAAATCTCTGACCTTAGATTTAAGACCACAAATATTATATGCCACTATTTGTATACAGTCCTTTGTATCCTGTGCTGTGCTACTATCCTGCCGGGTATATGGTGTATTCTTGCTTGGGTGCCTGATGTGTCCTCATTTCGTATACAATGGTCCTGTACTTTCCTCACCAGATCCCAAAATATCCTTTTCTAGCCCCAAACCATTAATAAAACATCCTAAGTCTACGTTCAACAGTTCTTTCAACTTCGATACTCCGTCCGTCTTTCCCGCCATAACTTTCCCGTTCGTCCACGTGAAACTACACCCTTCCACTAACAGTTTGTCAAATATTAGCGGCATTCGTCTCTTTCCAGCTTGTCGTTCAATTTCTTGCCTAATAGCAATTAACTTTGTCCTTTTAAACCGAACATCTCGTGTATAGTCTCTATGTACAACGAACCCCGTTCCTTTTAATTGTTTAGCATTACTCATTATATAGTTTAAATCGTTATCATCCGGTATATGTGCTATAATTGGCGAGTTGGCATTGCTGAAACCTAAGGGATGCGCTCTATTCACCCAAACGTTTTCCCTCAACTTTAAAACATTAATACAAAATTGTTTAATTATTTCACAACAATTATCGCCTTTCTTGTGTGATAAGCCCTTAAAAATTAAATTATTACGCCTAGAGCGACCTTCAAGATCGTTAAACCGCTCGGCAATCGATTTCTCACTATTCTGTAAATGCTCAATTTCTTTTCGCAACACTTTGTTTTCTTCTTTTAATATATTTATTTCAGTCAATAATAATTGCACTTCTTCCTTAGTTGCTAAATTAGACAATTTTTGGTCCAATAGCGCGCCTAACGCATTCATCAATTCGCTGTGAGACATATCTCCTACCTTTCCATCGGCCATCTTTGATTTTTTGTCTACGTATACACTATCTGATTCAATCGAATTGTTAGACCTTTGACGCTTTTGCGATTTATAAGGAAAATAATCCGTAATTGATTTATCCATATACTACTTTAAATATTTCCACTGTTAAATGCATGCACTGAACGAGATCTACTACTAGGGCCTATTGAATCAATGAATAGACTATATCTTATACAAATAATATTGTTAATTCGGGCTACACAGTTGGTACCGCTACCGTACCTGGCCACCGACATGCAGACCACTTGAAACAAGTTTTATATTACTAAATAAATTTAGACACTGTATCCAATTCACGTTTCATATAAACTAACTCACAAGACACTTGCTTCACTTTATTTTTTAACTGTTTTGCTCATTAATCACACAGAATCTTAACGTTTTCGCAGAGCACAAAAACATGCATCTCACTCTTCCACAATCAGTACTACCAACCTGATAAAAAACGAATATATCAAAGACCTACATTAAAAAAAGTCATTACATTGTAATTCTCAAAACAACACTGCATTATTGTATTGTACTGCAATACATTCTCTTTATCTCTACATCTTCGAAAATATTTGTTAGATAACATAATTAATTACGCGCATATTCTCAATTTTATAAAAAGAATAATACAGATTATCAAATTTAAAAAATTATACCTACTACATGGATTGTTGATGCATAATTACGAGAACCATAGTCTATAGCTGGCAATTACTCGCGCCGCGCCGTCGTCTGGCCGTTTTACCGCACCTCTTCAGCATATAATAATACAGACTGATAAAACAAGGACTTGAGTTCAAAATATCGGGTTAGTTGCAATTCAATATTTGTAACTTTTAGATGTAATGTGATTATATTATGTACCTAAGATATTTGCCATCAAAATGTATACCTGGCTTTTTGAGGTTTGGGGGGGGAACGTTCCCCCAGTTCCCCCCGTGGATCAGCCACTGCCTGTTTATCTGTGTTTCTGCCTTCGTGAAATTTTTAAGTACCAAGCTAGAAATAAAATGTTAGGTTCGAATAACATAGTGAGTCAAAAGTAAGTAAAAATGTGAATAAATAATATACATATAATAAATGCAATCTTGGTTTGTACATTCGTGCCGCTATAACTCCGTAGCTCTAAGAGGTGTTATATAGTATTGGTATAGTGCCTTCCATCAATGAAGACGGTTTTAGTTTGGAACTGCAAGGATTGGGTTAAGAGATATTGGTGTCAAAAGAGCACATCACACTCATGAACTTCTTATAAAAAGTCGGCGAATCAGCTGGGAATTGAGTGCCGAAGTTACCGAGACCTGCCAGAATGTTCCCAGAGTGTTCGAGAACGTTATAGAATGTTCGAGAATGTTACAAAATGTTCGAAAATGTTATAGAATGTTCAAGAATATTATAAAATGTTCGAGATTTCTATAAAATTTTCAAGAATGTTATAGAATGTTCGAGAATGTAACAGAATGTTCGAAAATGTTATAGAATGTTCGAGAATGTTATAGAATTTTCGAGAAAATTACAAAATGTTCGAAAATGTTATAAAATGTTCAAGAATGTTATGGAAAGTAGAGAATATTACAGAATGTTCAGGAATGTTATAGAATGTTCGAGAATTTTATACAATGTTCAGGAATGTTATAAAATTTTCGAGAATGCTATACAATTTTCGAGAATGTTACAAAATGTTCGAAAATGTTATAGAATGTACGAGAATATTATAGAATGTTCGAGAAAATGACAAAATTTTCGAAAATGTTATAAAATATTCAAGAAAGTTATGGAAAGTCAAGAATATTACAGTGTTCGAAAATGTTATAGAATGTTCGAGAATGTTACAGAATGTTCGAGAATGTGATACAATGTTCGAGAATGTTATAGAATGTTCGAGAATGTTATAGAATGTTCAAGAATATTATAAAATGTTCGAGAATGTGATACAATGTTCGAGAATGTTAGAGAATGTTATAAAATGTTCGAGAATATTACAGAATGTTCGGAAAAGTTATAAAATGTTCGAGGATGTTATATAATATTCGGGAATGTAATAGAATGTTCAAGGATGTTATAAAAGGTTCGAGAATGTAATAGAATTTTCAAAAATGTTACGGAATGTTCGAAACTATTATAGGATGTTCTAGAATGTTAATGTTATACAATGTTCGAGAATGTTATAGAATCTAACAGAAAGTTCGTAAATATTTAGAAGGTTCTGAACCATAGAAGGGACTTCTTGTTCCAGGGAAGGGGCTATGAAGCTATAGAACTTGGCACATATTACTCCTAAGTTATATTTAGGACAGACAAAACTTTTGCATTTCATTTATTTGCATCGAAGGTGTAAAATATATTTCCTATAAATTATTTTAGGTAAAATGTACTTATAGACGTGTAATGCACCCTAAACAAATTAGCGGAATTATAATACTTAATAATTGCATTATATCTGCAACACATGGGCCAAGCGTAGTACACATATGACTTATCGTCCGAAACTATGGGATGGGAAATTGGTAGTAAGTAAAACAATAGATAACGACTGTTATCAAATACGTTTTCTAGAAATTTGAGATGAATATTTTAATTCATATTTTGGACGGAAAAAACTAAAAATTGTTCCGTAGTGAAGCAGGCATATTCAAACTAGAATAAAACAAGACAAATACGAAATAATAAATTAAAAATGTAACATTCTCGATTAAAAACAAAATTTTAACAACAAAGAAAAGATTTAACATCATTGGATGGTAAATAGTAATAAAAAGTATTATCTTTCAGTCACCAAATTGGATTGGTCAAGTAATTGCGATTATTTCACTGAGAATATGATATGAAATATTATGGAGAATTATATTTTTGGCCAGTATTTAAATTTGGGGACGGGACAGTCAGCTAATTAAACAATTGTAATCTGTTTTTATTAAAAGAAATACACGAAATATCAATAATATACATTTTGTACACTTTCATTGTGTTGTGGACTTTGAAAATAGTAGTATTTGTAAGGCTCTGGTGTAACTGAATTATCTAAACTATGCGACAGGATGAAGAGGCGTGCATCTATGAGCTCAAGTCCCCTTCCCGCGGGGTCGATATAGCCCCAGGCGTAACGCCATTCGTAAACACATTAATATAATCAGATTCTGAAGTAGGTAAACTAATTAAACCATTCAAATAAGTGCTTCCACAGTTGGATTTATGAATGTAGTCCTTGCAGATTGTTTTTAAAACATTTGAAATTTAAATGAGTTTTTCTAGAATTAAAAATAGCAAGACAATTATTTAATTTTAAAAATACATTTTAAATTTTCCTACCTCTTGAGGTTATCTTGGATTTTACACTTTTCTACAATATTTAATAATGAAACACTTTAATCATTTAAGTTTATTGCAGCAAAATATATCTTTCCGTATACAACCTTGTAATTAATTTAAATCTTTAAAGTGGTTCTCTTAAGGAAGATTTTTTGTAGATAATGTGTTCCTGATGTTTTAAACATGTTATGCACTTTAAGGTAAAATAAGCTTTAACATAAGAAATCCTTCTAAAAATGCATCCTTCTTTTTTTGTCTTTCTTAAAAAAAAAAAATATATAGCTTATTATAACACAGTATAGGCAACACTTTCATTTGAGTCTTGTTTCCTCGTTTAAGGAGTATTTGTTTACCTTATTTACGAATGAACGAAAAGATCATATGACATACGATGTTTTGAATTACAGTAGAAATTACTTTAAAATTGCCTTGGTTTATATCATGGATAAACTACTAACTTGTTTCTCTTTGTTTAAACAATTCCTTGACAAATTAAGCAGGCTACTACTATTGGCTTTAAAACCTATATTCAGAGACCAGTCCCAAGACGACCCGTTATCTAAATGTTTGAAATAATAGACACAAACCCTAACAAAAGTTTGAATCATGTTATCTGGTCTCGAATACCTAAAACTGTTTTCTGTTTTAAAAACTTTGAAGTTTTGACGCATTGAAGCTCTGTTAACTTTCAATGAAGGAACAATATAGGTAGAGTATCTAATACATTTGGTGATTATGTTGAGGTAGACAAAATCACTCGTAGAGATCAGGGAAAAAATCGTTTGCGATTGCTTGAAAAGCTGTAAATGAGATGACTTAGGAGGAAAGAGTAAAGAGAGAGAGAGAGCTAAAAATAAAAACAAAGAAGAGCAGGAAGAGAAGGAATATCAGTTCATTGATGGAGATTATTAAAGGAAAGATTTCCATTATTTTACTTTTAATTCGATTTTCCTAAATCTATTTTTTAATACATACATATAGGGTTTGAAAACTTATCTAGTTTGGGGTGGTTTAAACAACTGCAATAAAATCAAGAGTCGTTAGCAAAATAACGACATTTTCTTTTGTACCTTCTATTAGAAAATATATAGGTATTTTAATTTTCGATAAAATATTTTAATTCCTTTGGATCTTTCTTTGAATTAAAAAGTTAGGAGACCTTCCTATTTATGTATAGAAACCACTATACAAATTTAAAATTAACTAATTAAATAGTTGTTTTGTATCGGTACATTTAATATTCAATGTCACTTATTTAAATTTCACTATTTTTATATGATGAAAATCTTATCCTAAATTAGTTAAACTAATTATTTAGTCTAAATATAAAGTGCTAAATTTATAATTTAGTGTCTTCCAATTGCATGTAATTTTTTTAAAATTAAATTAGATTTCCTAAAACAACAAGAAGATATTATTTAATCTTAACAAATCTGTTTAAATAAGTTTCTGTCATTGAATCCCTTAGATTATTTCTTCATCCACTTCTTTTTGTACATGAAATAAACGAGTAAACAGGGAAACAGTGAAAATATTAAGTTTATAAAAAACCAGAGCTGAGTAGGCAAAAGGGAAGCCCTGACGTAAAAACGATGACAAATTACAAAGCACAGTCAAAGTAAATGATTGATTAAAGTCGTTATTGTTGCGGAAGTTGGGTACATTAGTGTCTTTCTTTGAAAAGAAATAGTGCAGAATCAATGACTTAACTTTCAAATTAAAATAAAAAAGAATGTTTAAATAAGAAAATATTGTATCAGTATATACACTAACAATTAAGATGAAAACTTTCCTACATAAGTAATGTTTAACCCTACGTAAGTAAGGGAGCACGTTAGTCGATTTATAAAATGTCACAGATTTTTAATATAGCAGAACAGAAAATCTATTGGCCTTTGATATATCTATCTACCCAATGTATATACATTGCAATAGACTTTGTCACTTACAGACTTAATGTAGTCATTAAGCTTAGGGCTAACAAGTCTTAGAGCTAACAAGATAAATTACGTAGGCTAAGCATACTCAATATTGATTTCGTAATTTAAATATTAATTCAAGTTATAAAATTGGGAAGCTCTTGCAGCTTACCATAAAATGTATGATACAAATCATAATTTTGAAAGGTGACATGAAGCTCGTTAAAAAGTTTGTTTACTAAAAATAAATGATAATTCGTTGATTTGTTTAATCTATATCATGGCTGTCTCATCTTATAACCTAATCTGGTATTATAATTATGAATTTGGCCTCTAACTGGATACATTTATTATTATGTAAATTATTCTTTACATCCATTACAACATCAAAAATATATTTAAAGTTTATAACAGGCAAAATACCAGTTTCAACAAACAGTGGCTTGGAAAGTTCTATTTTTTTTTTTTTTGGAATTTGTTGATATTTCTGACGATTTTTCTGAAGAATTAATATTTGTTCATACTTATTCCATGTCCTAAGATGAGAGGTTTTTAATCTTAAAATACTTTCAAAGAAACAAAATAGGTAATTTTAAAATATTTAAAAGTCACTTGCTTCTTACATGATTACAGATGTTGCGATATGTTCTGATAGTCAGGCTCCCATAAAGGCCATTACATAGCTTCAAGAACAACGTCAAAGCTGGTCTGGGAATGCCAGTTACTGCTGTCGAGTAGTAGGCAAGTAAGACTTGTTTGGGTCCCTGGTCATGAAGGATTAGAAGTGAATGAAATAGCAGAGGAACTGCAAAACTGGCTAAAAAAGGAGCAGAAACTTCACCTATGGGACCAGAACCGATGATAGGAATGTCATGAGCCTATGGAAAAGAAAGTGTAAGAAAAAATTTTCAATCAGAACACTTTCACAGATGGAGAGAGACGGTAAGAGGTCAGAGTCAGGCACACGATTTCATTGATGGCCTGGATGGACATCTAAGCAGAATACTGCTGGTTCTTGGCAGGCCGGAAGTGAGGTTGTTGGTCGGTCTACTGACGGGACACAATTCTCTTTAGAGGCACCTCCACCTGACGGGGCTAGAGAACAACCCATTATGTCGATGTTGTGGAGAGAAGGAGGAAACTTCTTTCCATGTTTTATGCGAATGTGAGATGCCCTCGCATCACAGAGGCAGAAATATCTGTGACAAGGATACCCTGACACCAGATATATATGAGAGGAAGTTTATTATGAACTCCTTCGTTTCGCTAAAAGAGCGGGTTTGATGTGAACTACTGCCTGGACATGGGGAACAGAGGATGTCATGGTTTAGGTGCAGTGGGTCCTGGTGGCAGGTCACGCAACCCTCTAATAATAATAATAATAAATACTAGCATCTTAAGATTAACTAATTATTTATTATTAATCACCTTAGACAACTGCTTAACATTACATGCTCTGACCAGAAAGCGTACTATCGAAGTTTATGCCTATACAACTTTTTCATAGGCAGGCTTATGTTGTATTAATTTTGTAAAGTGACTAAAAGATTTTGAATTTTACTTCGAAATTTCAACTTAATTTATTTCAAATTGAATTGTTCCTGTGAAAGGTATTGCTAAAAATATTTTAACAAATTTAAACAAGATGTTTCGTAGTTCTTATTAGTTATTTTATATTTAATTCCTGAGGTTGAAAAAAGACAAAAAGAGCTTTCATTCGTTCAAAACTAGTTAGGTTGTCTGTCTGCAAATCATTTTGTGTTTTTTTTTTTTTTTACAAGAAACATTATCTTTTTAGAATTCTATTACACATTAATTCTAATTTTGTATGTGACTTTTTATCAATTTACCAAAAACCAGGATACAGTTAAAAATTTTAAAGTCTAATTTTTCAAAACAAGTTATCTTAAATAAACTTAATAAAAAATGTGAAGGTCTTCTTTTTAAATAAAAAAACTTAGTGTTACTTTACAATAGTAGAAGTTAACCAAGTTATTGCTATTAAAAAACTACTATAACAAAATGCATAGTTCAATAATATTTCTGTTCTAGGCTAATTTTTAATATTTTAGACAATTTCTAAGTAATTATGTTTGTAATTTAAAAACTATTGTGTTTTAATTTGGGATACATAAAAGACTGTGCATATTTTACAACTAGACAAAGTTGTTGCAATGGGGTTTCCCCTTTCACACGATGCAGTTTTCCATATGAAAATTATGAGTAGTGTAAAATTTCCCATTTTAAAAAAAGGGAAAATTTTCAAACTAATGTAAAATGCACTATAGATGAACAAAAAGATTTCATACAAAAATTACCTCTATTTAATTTGATAAACATTTTAAAGGGGGGAGGACTTTAATAACACGCTTTATATAAAGTCATCAAAACTTTTACTCTTCAACCAACAGAGGGAGAGGGAAAGTGGAGGGATTAAACTAACTTGCGAAAAGTAGTACAAGTACTAATGGTCATCACCTGGAATATTATTCATAAACGTTTTCAATTAGGAAAATAGGACGTCGGTACTCCAGTAACGTAATTGAAAATAATAACAGCTTCCCAGACCGGAGCATTCCAATTATCCCTCCTCCCATTGTAGGTACTGGGTTGAAATTGAGGTGATGGGTGGTTTGTTTTCACTGCCTCCCAACGCCGGATAAATATCGTTGCTTTTACAAGAACTTAGGTCCATTTTGTGCTAATCAAAATTATAGTGAATTGATACCAAACCGTGAAACGTTCTGAGAGTGCATATAGATCACACATGACGAGTTTTCTCTCTATTTATAAATCAATTCATGTAACTCATGCAAAAACTCTGGCCTACTGCGCATGCGTCAGAATCTAGGTGACCCCTACCCACACAATACTATCCCCGTCCAAGTGCCAGTGTCCTAACTAATTGATATTTCCGTAAAAATATCAGATTATACAAAAATCTGTTTGCATTTGCTTATTGGCTAATGTAGATGGGGAGCGAAACCAGCAGTAGCGAACTCTCTAGCCGGTGTACATATATATTAAACGTTTAGTCAGATTTTTAATTGAAATCATTTTTATAAAATGTTTCATGTTTACGTGAAATTCTGAAAATAGTCTATTAAAACACGAACATTCCAATTCTTAGTAAAGTGTTTGGACATTGTATCTTAAACATTAATAGCCATAATTTATGTGAATTTTACCTTCTTAATATGTAACAGTCATTGTTGGTCACAGTCTATGTTTTAGTTTTTCTTAGTTAAGTCAATTTTCACCAGTTGTTCAGATATTTTAAAAGCAGTATGGATGGTATTGACGTAATACTGTTATGCAAGTGTATAATAATAAGTGTAAGTGGTATTATAAACTAGTAACCCCCGTGAAAACACGTTAGGATTAATTTGTCACACCTTCTGAAAAAATGTTAATGTTTTTATTCGTCTTAATGCGCCATTAATACATGTCAGGAAACGGACATGACAGAAAGAATCAGACGTATCAATGTACATTATCTTACTTACATAATAATTCAGTGAACCCTTAAACGTTTGGTGACCCTATTGATAAATATTTCTGAAGATGTACCTGTCCTAATTTAGTGCTGTTTGTTTTAAATGACAGAAAATGTTGGCATTGTTATAAAAAAATTATGAAATGTAATTTTTTCCATCAATAGATTTATAAGGGCACTTAAAGATGTTTTGTTTAGGTTAAAACCTTATTGATAAATATTTCTGGAGATCTACCTGGTCGATTATAGTGAGTTTTGTTTTAAGTAACAGAAAATGTCATAACTATAAAAAAAAGTATTAAATGTAATTTTTGTTCCATCAGTACATTTATAAGGGCACTTTTAGGGTTTTTTTTTTTAAACCATATTGATAACTATTTCTGGAGATATACCTGGCCAATTGAAGTGATGTTTATTTTAAATGAAAGGAAATATTGTCATTATTATCAAAATTTTATGAAAAGTTATTTTGTATTTCAACGTTATACTTACACATATTTTATTTTGAGTATGATATTATTGATACCTATTTCTGGGGCTCCATTTTGCCCTGGGGCATTTTCAGACTACCTCGGGAGGCTTTTTTCGCTAGTTATTCCTATAATATAATAACAAAACTTAAACTAAAAGTTGTAAACATAACCTTAAATTGTTACATAGCTGTTAAAGTATTACAGCTGATGGATGAAATAAACACAATAAGACAAACTTGAGCATGCGCTTTACTCTTTTATTACACACGTTAGGACGCCTAACACACACTGGGTTTTATAAGAGTTGATAAGTGTTTAGCAAAATAAAGTGCATCGCTCAATAACGGTTCGTGAGAAAACACAATTTTTCATTTGTAAATGCCTGAACAATATTCAAAACGTGATGTAACCAAACAAAATAAATCAATGATCGAGAACAACATAAATCAAAACTATTTAGAAAAATGCTCAACAATAATTTTAAGAATGTGCTGTACGTGCAATTAATTACTGTATACTCTATTAGATTTACCTATTTATCAAAAAAAAACAATAACAGACTGAAGAGCCGTGCATCGCTGAGCCCAAGTCCCCTGTCCGGGGGGTCGATATAGCTCAGCGGTGACGCCTTTGTAAACACATTAATGTAACTGATTTAAAAGTAGGTAAACTACTTTATTTAAAGATAAACTAAAGTTAAAGTTAGTAGTCCTTTGAAATTGTTTAAACATTTTTCTTAATAAATTTTTCCCTCGTAAAAATGATAATTACTTAATTTTAACTTCAAAGTTAATTAGATATTTTTACACTTATCTCTATTTTAAAACTTAGTGTGCAGTATACATTAAAAAGTAAAGACGTTTTAATAAATAAATATTTAGCTTGACTTGAGAGATGATATACTTGATAGAATAAAACTGGATCACAGAATCCCACAACGAATTCATTTACTACTTTATTAAATAACTTAGCTTGTATTTTTGTAATTCAATTCTCAGTCATTTTTGTTTTTTCCTTTTGTTGAATACGTCAAATTTTTGTCTATTGCGTACATGTATTATACTGAGCATAAATGACTTGCATTAAACTAAAGCAATAGAATTATAGTGGTTTCAAAATGTCTAAAAATTTGCGGAACGTTAACCTAACCAAAGGTAAAGAAACAAGAAGACCATGAGCATTCCTAAAATAAAAGGTAACTTCAACGTTCAGTCAAGCAATCAATAATAGTAGTCACTTCAGTTGGCCTATAGTTTGATTATTGTACTGTATATAAAGATGGCGTAATTGTCTTTAAAATAATGATAATAATAATTTGAAGAGCTGAACATAATAATACAGTCTTTGAGGAGATGTAATTTCTGACGGATCGGGTTTTTTTTTGCGGTTGGGTTTACCAGGGCTATAGAATACTGTATTCTATAGCCCTGTAGGTTTGCACTGTTGTGTGTTACTTACAAAGACCTTTGAAATGAGGTATTCCTTGAACTAGATTTAGGAGTTAAAAACTTCAAGATTGTCTAAGTGGGCCGTCCCCCGGTCATTCCAAAAACAAGTACAATACATAAATTTATTGGTTATAGTGACAAATACATAACCGAAAAGTTTCATTACGTTTTGTTAAATTGTTTTCGAATTATTTATTATATTCAAGTTTTTTTGCGCAACCCTGGATGATACAGCAATGGGGATAGATAAGAAACGCAAACATTGAGCTGTGGTGCAGGTTAGTTGTTATGTAAATATAGTTCTTATGACGGTGTGCACTCGCCGAGTTGTGTTGGTGTGCGAATATGTTTTGTGTTTGGTTAAACTTACATTTATCCTAGAAATAACGACCCCAATAGAGCGAGGATATGCGGATGGATAATGTTCCGACGCGTCATGAACCAATAAGTAAATTTCTTAAGGTGATAAGAGTCACGCAGAAGGACAGAATTATTCTGTTTATTGCAAGCAAGTTAAAATGGCATGTTTCTTGTAAAATAAATATGTCTTTGTATGCTCTTACTGGTTATTAGGGAATAATTTCCATTTATGTTCTTGGTTATTTTCTTACAGAAATATCTTGTTTTACATATTTATTTGATTGCCTTCAAATATAAACAGACCTAATACAAAACTAACAAAATTAGAACATAATTTCACAAGAAAGTATAAAATAAAATAACAAACTCTAATTTAAAATAAAGTATAACTTTTAAAATACAACACAAAACAGCTATCTATTAATTGATTTTTTGCAACCTCTAGAGACAAGAGCGTTTTGAGGTAACAAAAGTAAAATGTAATTTACTACTAATAAGAGTAAAAATCTGTTAAATTTACAATCAAATAAAAATCACATAGAATCAGAACATTTGAATAGAAGAAAAGAAAAAAACAATTAAAGACAAATTCATAAAAAGAAAACTTAAATAAACATAATAAAACAATAAAAATGTCTAACATTAATTATGTTTTATATAAAAAATCTTCCACATCGTACTCCTCTAAAATATTATTTACACATACTATATTTTAGACACAAACTCTAAACTTTTCTCTCTCTCGCACCCAAATACACTTACACATACAACATCACTTACATATTCCATCACACCCAACAAAAGTTCTTAGCATCGTTCACGCTCAATCCTTTAGAAGGTTTAAATAATATTTGTTGATACTAATAATACAATACTACATGATTTATTCTGTCTGAAAGTTTATTATAAAGACTTAATTAATTGTTAACTCCCTTTGTTTGTCGGTACTTTTGATTTGCTTTTGTATTATTTATTTATGTATAGTATTTATTACGTCATGTTTACAAATTACAGTCTCTTCCATAGAGTTACTTCTTTCTCTCTTTCAGACTAAATGCAATCTAATTTTGTTCGAAGTATTGCATAAATAATTTAAGTTATGTTTGAATGTGATTATTGAAAGCAACAATAATAACAATTACTAATATTATTTACGGAAGTTAGCTTACTATTACTTTGTGGAAAACAATACAATTACATTTAATTGATGCACTATCAGCTCCATAAATATTTTAATGAAATCTCTTTTAGCACAATACGGAGTTCGATGATGAAATAGATGATGCACAAATAATACAATATATTCATTTGATTTATTTCTAAACATACAATTACCGGGCTTAAGTAAAAATTACACAGCTATCATAATCCATGTTTTATATTTCAGATAATTACATTAGATAGGAATTCATTTAGCAATTAGTTTTGATTTAGAAACATATTAATATTTTTATTTGCTGTTATAAATGTTACATTGTCATGTTAAGTACTTTAATGATCACTATTTGATTTTATGATAATTTTTATTTGTTTAATCAACGATATTTTGTGGAAAATTATTGTTTATTTATTTGTTGTTCGTCGATGATTCCACAAATAACACAATTAGTATTAAATACAAAATACAATTCACTATTTTAACCAATTTCAAACAAATAAACGTTGCTTTGGTCAGTTTAGTTTAGTTATTATTAAATTTTGTGTCCTGGAGTTAACCAAGAACCGACTATACTTACTTTAAATTGTATCAATATATTATTAATATTATGAAAAAAGGGTAAAAAACTAAATTCAGTAGAGAGACAAGTTCTGTTAATTCAGACACACCATAATGTTCACTCAATTAATTCTACCCATTCATACAATAACGGAATATATGAATATTTTGTAAAATATACCATACATGTCCAAAATAGAAATGGAAAATAATTATGACTTTCTTTAAGTAAGTTGCGTTATTTTTGTTTGCTCATTTCTTAATGTTTTTTGTTTTTATACTTTACGTTACTTGATGTTTCAGTTATTGTTCAGTAATTTCAAACTAATGTAATATTTACTTAACTTGAATTGCATAATACCTATCATTCTTTAGTGATGAAGCACATGTACACTTATACAAATAACACCAATACATAAATTAGCCTATTATTATATAGGGGGATTTATTTTTATACATACATCCACTTATTTAAAAAACGGAAACAGAAATCCAAAATCTGATCTACTGTATCTACTTTTGTAAAATATACCATACATGTCCAAAACAGAAATGGAAAATTATGATTTTCTTTAAGTAAATTGCCTTATTTTTGTCTGCTCAGTTCTTATTGTTTTGTGTTTTTATACTTTACGTTAAGTGATGTTTCACTTATAGTTCAGTAATTCCAAACTAATGTAATATTTACTTAACTTGAACTGCATAATGCCCGTCGTTTTTTAGTGATAAAACACATGTACACTTATAGAAATAACACCAATACATAACTTATAAAACTTACATCCACTTATTTAAAAAAACGGAAACAGAAATAAAAAATCTGAACTCGGGAAAGTAAATCACCGTCAGGGTGAACCTTTTGAAAACCTAATTACAAAGACCCCTCCCCCTTTTACCAACCCAATCTCAAACATTTGTAATGGACACATAATATGGATTGTTATAAAACAAATTAAAGCCCTTTAAACACGATGAATTTGGTCACTAAGAAAATAAAAATAGGCTAATTCACTCGTTCGCTACGCTCAAATATGTTATTTTGTAAGTTATTTTTTAAACTTTATATTATTTAAAATACGGAAAAGATTTGCAAAATTTGGTCCCGAAACACTGTTAGGGAGAACTTTTATTTAGGAGAAAATCTATACACTGATAGGGAGAACCTTATAAAACCTACTTACAAAATCCCACACCCCATTATAATCTTCATACATAAAAAAAAAATATGTTACCGGTATCGCATTATAGAAAATAGGACTTAATGAAAATAACTTAGTGCCTAGGTGACATGGATGGCGTTGGGAGTTATTCCGCTAATTAATTTCCTAAGGTTCTCATAGATGAATAGATTTTTAAGTTAATTTCAGATTTTTAAATAATATAAAATTATAAAAATTACTTAAAAAGTAACATTTTTGAGCATAGCGTACGAATGAGTGCCTAGCCGATTTTTGTCTTAACACAGAAATTCAGAGTTTTAAAATTGCTTTAATTTGATGTATTACAAGTCATATGTATCCATTACAAATGTTTAAGACGGTGAGGGGTTTTCGGACTTTGTAAATAGGATTTCTAAGATTTCTCCTGATGGTTAACAACTGTCCCAAGATCAGATTTTGCATAGGTTTTCAAAAAATCTCCACATATTTTGAAAATTACGCAAGGTTTTGTTGTAACAAGTGTGTTCGCGTTTATGTCTTGCTCAAAATTACTGTGAGCAAAACAAAAAATATAAGGTAACTTATTTGATACAGTAGTTATAACCAGTTCAGTAATGCAATCAGTGATAATGTAATTTTCTTGTTCTGTATGACTCTTTGGTAAAAAGCGAGGGACGGTAGATTCAACAAATCTAGGCAAATACTCGTGCAATCATTAATTTACTTTATAGTGTCAAGAGGAATGCTTGTATGCTTGTATCTAATGTATTAAATTAACAATCTTATTTGCTAAAGGTTTTAGTGTTGTAAGAATATTGGTAAATTATGTTACATGGTAGAATAAAACGTGAACCCAAAATCTCACAACTAATACGTTAATTTGTTTAACGCTTTCAACTACTATGTCGTTATCTTCAATGATGCTCGAGATACAAAATCAAACTATAACTTAATTATTACTATTGATTAATCACAAGTCAAGCTCAATATTTTTTTTTCATGGTATATAATACTCACTCCACAGTGTATTTTTTTTATAAAACTGGGAGTCTTAGAGGCTTCCGTTGGCAAAAATCTAGTTATTGAACAGAAGAGGTTTAGGATACAAAAGATGCACAAAATGATCTATGTAATTTTTGAAGTATAAATTTAAATTTTCACGCTCATTTAAGAGTTATGATTAGGAGCAGATAACATCAATGGACTTCTTACGGAAAGTTTGTGAAGCAGATGGGGATCGAGTGCTGAAGTTGCAAAGACTGGCCAGAATGTTCCTGAATGTTCTAGAAGCTTCCAGAATGTTCCCTGAAAGTTCTTTGTTTCAGGCGAAATATTCTAGAATGTTCCAGAAGGTTGGAAAATGTTTCATAATGTTATTGAACCTTCCAGAAAGTTCTAGTTACTTTGTGTATCAAATAAATCTGGTTTTCATCTGATCTTACTAGTTACGATACTTTCTAGTTATCCAAACAAAATGTGTTCTGCTGAGCATTACAGACATGGTTCGAGTCGGCTTCCTTCTCTGTTCTCCTCGACTCCAAGTACATAGCTGTTTCAAACTCCTCTTTATTTGTATAACCCCTAACAATGAAATCTTCTGCAGAATTTTCTTTGTTAAAATCTACAACACGATATCTGTAACCCTACTGCCTAGGTTTGCTATTTAAATTTGTATTACTTAATATCCAATAAAGTTTACCTAACCAAAACTCAACACAGTTCTCCTTCTGATATGGATAGCACAGTTGTGGAAGGGCGCCACTTTTTTCATCTCTTAAATTTACCCAACACTACACGCTTCTAAATACCAGGCCATCTTGTAGCTGGGCCACGCCTAAGTCCCCATTTTATGGCGCAACCTCCCTTACGTCTAGAGATATTTAGAATTATTCTAGAAAATTAATTTATAGTTTTTCCTATTGGTTCGCCTTATCTTCATAACCATATAATTTACTCCCATGCATACCAATTACCAGATGAGTTTAATAACAATATAAGTACAAATCGTTACAAATATTTTGTAAACCTCTCCCTCCCAGCAAACAAATGTTTCTATACTGTTTTTGTTTCAAACATGAATCACTGATGTAACCAACTTCCGCAACCATAAAGACTTTAATCAATCATAACATACTTTGACACTGGGTTGTAATTTTCCATCGGTTTTGGGTTAAGCTTTCCTTGAGTCTAACAGACAACGTTTCCTGTTTATCTTGCTAGGTATTATTATTTATAGTGTCTTTAAAATTGAAGGTTTTGTCACCGATTATAGAATTTTCCTCAACTATAGATTGGAGAGACCAAGCAAAGCTCAAAATCAAAGATACGATTTCACAGTCTCGCATTTTTTATTGTAAAACGTACACGCTGAAAGCTCATGCATAATAATCAAAAAAGTACAACTGACCATTTAGTGTTTAATTCCTGATATTCACGCAAAAAATCTGGCCCTACTGTGCATGCATCAGGATCAGGTCACAGATTCTCCATCACCCTCCAAGTGCATCTGTCCTTTTAAAAACTACGGCTATACTGCGCATGCGTCAGATCTACCCCACTACCCTACTCCGAACAGATTCATGTGTTCAAACTAAAACTCTGGCCTTACTGCACATGCGTAAGGGTCCAGCTCACTTCTATTAGGCCGGCCGCACACATAATCAAAAATATGTCTGAAGCAAAAACGCCTTGAGAGAAAACGTTTTGTTTTGTTCGATCAGGTGTGAGGCATTCACGCGATGGTCAAGGGAGAGTGCTGTCAGTCACCTGTATACTGTCTGAAAAGTTGTGCGGATTGTTTAAGCCAGTACAGTGAAGTGTTTTACGAAATAGCTCAAAACAGTATTGATTTATTAATTAATTTTGTTTAACTGAATATTATTGCTGTTTGACACAATTAGTCTGTCAACATCAACAACACAAATTTCAATTTAGTATTCCTCACTACATTCAGCCATGTGTTAGATAAAAACTCAACATAAGGCTTTTTTAGGTACCATACAATACAACAGAAGACAGGAGCAGGGAATTAAGTGTTGTAGCAACTCCACTCAATTCCTGTCTTTTGACGTTTTGTCGCAAAACGGTTTGTTTGATCCGGTGAAATTTATTTTGAATGTTTGGGTGGGGCTTCTAACTCTGCTACTAAATCGTTATATATAACACAGAAAAGTTTTATTCGTATAATGGTATTCAAGAAAAAATCATTCTTCATTTCCACAATTGCATATTCTTCCCATGAAACATCGTTTTGTGTGTAAGTTTCTTTTCTAAGCAGTGGGAATTTAAAATACCGATATAATGTATTATTCGACCATAGAAGTAGATCATTATCAAAAGTAAACCGGTCTTTTTCCAAAAAATCCCTGTTATTTATATCCCCAAAAGCATTTAAATAGGTTTTCTATCGGAAATCGGAACACAAAATAGGTATCTTTTTAACTACTTAAAAGAGTTGACTGATGAACTATGAAGTAAATGACGACTTAATTTGTGTAACTAACTGACCTTAAATTGATTCTATTTTGAATAGTGATGTTTTATTTAGTTATAAATATTTGTACCTTTGCCTTTTTGAAGGGTGGATGTAGTGGTTGTTTGTAATGTGATTAGTTTTAGAAAATAGTTATGGTGAGTTATCCTATATAGTAACTGCTTTGTAGAGGTACAAGCAGTTACTATATGGGATAATTTTATTAGTTTTTTTTTTAAGTTTTTTTTTGTGAATTTTTATCTCTTCCTGGTTGGGTGGCTTATTTGTTTTCTTACCATGGAAAGCTGCACTTGGTAGAAATGTCACTTTCTTTATGTATATAAGGTAGACTAAACTCTTTTTTTCATTTGTGCATTTTTTGTTTCTGATTTTTTATTAACAATTCTGTTGCCATTTGTGTGGTTTTAAAATTCACCTGAAAGGTTTAGTAAACAAACATATACCGAAATTATTCTCTCTTTCACATAGAGACTTATACACTTTGTATATGATATAAATACACATTATAGACTATAATTTGTGTATTAGATTATTATGGACAATTGAAGGGCTTGGAACTGTTTATAAACAGTAGACTGACGTTGAGCGACTATGTAAACTGATACATGTGAAATGGGTTTTGCTGGGAAGCACTCTTAAACATTTAAGGACCTGTTGCATTTCCAAATTAATTATAGTGCTGTTAGCTAAGCCCTTGTTCTCTACTTTATTACTGCGATACAGTAGTACATGGCATGTCAGTAGTGCTAGCTAAAAAATTTCAGCTGCCCGAGAATTATGACATATACTTTATATTTTGTTTAAAACGCGATGTCCACATTAACCCTTACTATAAAAAACTTAATATTTCAAAACTCAATGATTTACGTTCTTATCATATTATTTAAATTATGCTAAATTATGTCCTACAAATTGGAGTGCTGGCTGGCATTCTGGCAAACTTTATACATTCTATGTAAGTGCAAAGTGTACTATCTACTATTCTCACTATACCAAACTATAATGTCTGACAAATCGTTTACTGTGGCCGCTTGCAACTTATGGAATTCACATTAGCAATAAAGTTGGTTGACGGGCGAGTGGACTACAGTTTTAGAAAATATTTAGGTCCCGATGAACAAAATTGACGAAGTTTTCTTGCCTAGAGCTAAATAGATTGGTGTTAGATTTTTATGAATGGAAGTATGCATGTTTTGAAAATCATATTATACTATGCATTATTATTATTATATTATATATTTGAAAACAATTTTTCCCTTGAGAGAATTTTAAATTTTGTCTTTCACTTTAATCTATTAGGTTAGATGGAATACTGGACTTCACAGTCCTAATATCACCTAAAATAAAGGCATTCATGTTTTCATTTATTCTTTCTCGCTTTCTCTCTAAGTGAGTTTGCCGATTCTTCGCATAAGAGCATGAGTTGATGTTTAAATGAGTTGTAACTCACTGCTTTAGGAATAACGTTTTAAAATGTTAATTACAGTGAATTATTCCCAGCTATGCGTACTGCGTACCGAATTCTCTCCTTCCACATTGCACACGCCACATTGATTCCATTACTCCATGATACAGTTTCGCGGTGACTGAGCAATCACATGTTTGCACAAGTAAACAACGTGCTAATGTTCAGTTTAATCAAGGCAGCAGTGCTTGTTGTAGAAAGCTGAAATATTTGCTTGGATTTATTCTGATTACCGAAGAAGTGACACTGACGGGGTCACAGTTTTGACAGATTGAACTGTCAATTTACCTAATATTCCTTTTATTTATCTTTGAGTGAAGTCACTTGTACCCTTGCCAGTCTAGTATATACATGTATTCGAAAAAACGATTCAAGAATTCAGGACATTATTGTACACGTAAAAATGAATAAAATTGTATCTGCATGTAAGTGATTTTTAATTACAAAATTATTATTTAAAAACCACTTACAATACAGAGATGAAACTATAAAGTCTACATGTACTGTGTCCTTATAATGGCCTATTTAGAAAAAAGTCTTATTTCTCTCAAAATAGCGGTCATTAAATTTTAAATTTGTATAAATTTCGGACGTATCCACAAAAATGTAAAAAGAATAGTTTTTTTGGAGCAGGTTTTGTGTTCAATTCAAAAATGAACGCTTGATAGAAATCGGAAAAAAATAACGGAGTAGCTTCATGAATCATGGTGAAATTCTATTGATCCACTATTTTCTATTTGGAAACGGCTGATTCTAAAATTAAATAACTGCTGACTTTTATGTTTGAAATAGTTTATTATTGTAAACAACAGTAAATATGAAGTTAAAAATAAGTAATTAAAAGTTATGTTTTGAATGAGGTCCGCTACTTTGAACAGCTACTGCAGTTATTTTTTGTACGTTTTGTATCTTAGCCTACTACTTATTTTTCTTTACATATTTACATTATTTCTAAAATTAAAAACAATTCTCACACAAAATTGTCAAACTCGTTTCAACGACGAAGTTATGATATGTCATCTTAAGTGACATATGAGGTACAACTAAATTATAAATGTCACAAAATTTCATCTCTGTATTGCAAGTGGGTTTTAAATAATATGTTTTTTTTAAATCACAGTTAGACAGTAGAAGGACAATTAAGTAGTTTAGGAAATACTTTCATAGGAACTTTCATATACTTTTTAATCGTATAATGAAATGAATTCTTCAAACGTTTTTTTCGTAACTCCTATATCACGTGTAGTAGTAATTTAGAAATAAATTACATTTGTAGAGCAAGTGTCATTTATAAATTTCGGACAAATGGATGCGCAGTAGATTTTGTAATACCATCGTGTAGTATTTTATTTTCTTCTGCGCAACTCGCAGTCAACACAAAATCTCACTCACTGTATCAAATGTTAGACAAGTCTTGCAATACCAATTTAAGGAACAATATTTGTAATATTATTTAACCAAATGTTTTATTTACCCGGATGTATACAGGATTGTATAATATTTACAGTTTTGTATATAGTCCTGCAAAGCTTTTAGAAATTATTTCTGATTTCATTTACCCATTTTGAACCTAGTGCTTACGTTTACACCTCCTACATGACATTCCTATAACTACTTTACTTGAACTCATATGATCCCAATACTAAAGTCAGCAAAGATCATTGTCCAACTTAACTTTCTGCGAGACGTGAAAACCAATCGCGAAACTGATTTCAGAAAATATTTCGCGTAATTTCAACAATGGTTCTGTAAAGGTCAGCTGCATTACAGTAGAAATAAAAGAGTGTATTAACTTATTTAGGAGAAATGAGACACTTTTGATTGGAACAATCGATCTTTGCCGTCCAAACTTGATAAACCAATTTTAACTTAAATTAGATAAGTTTTGGATTACCGTTATGGCCGTTATGACAAGCAGCTATCTTGCTACAGTTGGAATATTGCTGTGCAAGTTAAAAAGCCTAGTTTCTGGCGTTCGTCCCTTAGAACCAATTCGACGTTCGTCAATCAAACTTCATAAATAGAAGTAAAGAAAAATAACAGTAATAAATTATTTATAATACAAATTTGACCTTTAATTAAATTGATTTCCATCATGAGCTTAACTCCGCTATACTTTGATTTACACTAAAAAGAGTGAACGAGTATATTTGAGTGCCTTACTCAAAATATTTGTTCGAATATTAATGAGTAAATTTAGTAATTCTGTATGGTTTCTTACAGGAAAAATTGTATAAACAGGTACCGTAACTCGAAGAATAAAAATACATTCCACGAACTTTGTATAGTTCAGTGGCGTTCTTAATCGTTTACTTTGAAATTACATTGCCAGTCTAAATGCCATTTAGAGAATCTATTGTAATGTTAACATCTGATTACAACATGTAAGTTGATTACAAATTAAATAATTGAAATAAACATGTTGTGTATTTTTAAATCCTTAAACGTTTTAATCAAAAATCATAGACAATACCCAAATGTTTTTGAAAAGATGGTGGAAGTAAAGCAAACAGTCGCTGACCAGCTTTGAAGCTATCAGGATATGACTAGTTATCTAATCTTCGATTTTCTAATTTTGCAACATTTTATTACAAAATTTTAGTAAAAACCCAGTGGACGCGTAGAGTTCGCAAGGACAGTTAGAATGCATTTACGTACTAAGTACGCCATAATGCACTGAATGTTGATTATGTTGTTGAGTGTTGATTATTTTAACAAATAGTTGATTTTGTAATCTAATCGGTTTTAGAGAAATAAGCCTAGAATGTATCATAATTTTTCCAAATTTGCAGTGTTTGGTTTTTAGAGTTTTTAGTTGTGTTTGTTTTTCAATAAAAATAGAGATAAACCTATACAAATTTAAATTATCTACAAATTTTGTTTTGTTAGATTTCCGATTAGTGGCACACAAACAAAATTAATATAGTTCATACGAAAAAGTACGATTTTTAATTCAGAACCACTGGAGGTATAGTTCTGAAACGTGTTATTTCAAAAAATAAATTTATTTATTTAAGCATTTAATGTTATTTATTTAACCAACTTAACTTAATGTTGTGACTAATTTGACCCAATTATTAAAAATAATTTATAAAATTATGTATGTGGAAAAAAGCAAAGGGGGTGGGCGTGCGAAGCAAGCATGGGACTTAGTAGTTTACAAATAAGTGTAATTTTGTAACTGCCCTAACTGACGAAATTACACAGAATTTCTTCATTGTGGTTCGGGGTTAATTTAAAAGATCAAGAAGTATCTTAAATGTATCCTAAGAAATTTCCCATTTTCTTTTAGGTGATACATAAAAAAAGAAGTAATGTTCTCGCATTTTGATTATTTGCTTTAAAAGCTAAAGAGCTGATAATTTTATTTCTTAAAATAAACAAATGAAAATTAACCCTTACTAAACAGGTAACTTTCGTCTAACGGTGTAAAAACTGGATGACTATCCTTATACAATTAATTTAAATTCTGATAACTTTCCACGAAGCTATTGACATTTTTCACTTATAACTCTTAGGTGTTATATAGAAAAAGAAAAACTAGCATTTTTATTACTGTGGTATAAGGGATGAAATGGTAGTAACAACAATTACAAAATAAATGTATACTCTTATAAAGATAGATAGCTGTTATTTGACACATCCGTTTCTTAAGTGGTAAAAAGGAAGAATAATTCACAAACATTTCAACTTCTTGAGTCTGAAGAAGAAAATGATAAAGTACCCATAAAACAATATAAAATATAATACACTTATTTCTTAAATGATGCGTAGAAAATTAAAATAATTAAATTGTTTTGTTACGACGAGTTAAAATAAGGTAACCAATAATATGCATTAAAAATAATTTCCAATAACGTCACATAAAGAAAGATCGTTAAAACTAGGTACACTACTGTACTCTTAAATGATATGCATAAAATAAACCACAATTCTTGTATTCTGATTACTTTAGTCTAATGGATATGCAACATAAAATATGTTATTGGTACAAAAATATATGATTAATAGTGATACACAAATCTATGATAATTATTATATTGATTAACTGTTAATTTTATCAGGTTAATTAGGTGAATGTGTTCCAACATAAACCTCGTGGGTTTACCTGTTAAACCACACTCTGGCAAGTTTACCTTGTTGAACAGGTATGCCACAAATCTAAATTATTTACGTGAGTGGAAACAGCATATATCTAGTATGTCCGTCAAATCTATTAAATATTTCTCTGGTGGAAGATTAAAGCCAATTAAATAATACAGTGAAAACAACTGTTGTTGGGATAAGTAATTAAAAATCCTAGACTAAAATATGTTATTGGTACAAAAAACATATGATTAATATTGATACAAAAATATATTGGATCAACTAACTGTTAATTTTATCAGTAACTGTAGATTAATTAGGTGAATGTGTTCCAACATAAACCTCGAGGGTTTACCTGTTAACACGTTCACTGCTACGCAAATTTCTTATTTCCTATGCTGACTTTTTATTTTTTATATTTATTGCCTAAATGAGTAGAAATTGCTTTATTTTTATTTTTGAACCTTTCTACGTAATAATCACTAATATTTTAAAGCGGACGCACATGTGCATGCATAGCATATAGGCTTAAAATTGGCGAGCAAAGCACGCAATGCTCTGTGTATTGAAAATACTCCCAATACGAGGGAGGGTTGGTATGCGAAGCACGCAATGCATTGTGTGTTGAAAATACCCCCAATATGCGGGATGGCGTGCGAAGCACGCAATGCACTGGGGGTCGACCGCTTCTCATAGTGTTCAGTGTCAAGCTAACATGTGCGTCCTTAGCAGTGAACGTGTTAAACCACACTTAGGCAGATTTACCATGTTGAACAGGTATGCCACAAATCTCAATTATTGTAGTGAGTGGAAACAGCATATGCCCAACAAATCTAGTATTTATTGATTGGAGATTCTCTCTAGTTTAAAACTAAAAACCAATTAAATCATACAATAAAACCATCTGTTTCTGGGTTAAGTCATTATTAATCTGTGTTACTTAAATTACATGCAAAGTTACTTGTAAATTCTTTGTTGAACAATATTTCATAAGCTCTGTTTGTTTTTAGTGATTTATTATTTCAACTAACATTCAGTAGGCTTCTTGATTTTTAGAAAAGTAAGTAGTAATGCCAACTTCTGCATGTTGTTATAGGCCTAGCTTATATTATTATATTTTTTCTCACGAACTAACCACGGCAGTGGGAGGTAACTCTATGTCCAAACGTGTTATAAACTTTAAACACAGAACACCGGTAATTGTCTACCTTGATTTGTGTACATGTGGGCTTAATTTCGTACTAAATCACTGTTTTAGACAACAGGTGGGACTTTTGCAACAATTTTTACAAACATTATACATACCACGACGAGATTTATTTTAAAAAAAGTTCATTTTGTAATGTAAGGATTCAAATAACACAATATAACACTTGACAATGTGTTATCTGTATCACAGTTATTGTTATGCTTCAAGTGTGTCATTTGTACTGCAAACGAAATGGTTATTACAAAGCAGCACATGTTTTACTGCAATCGTTCTGAAGCCGTTCAATAAAGAGCGACCTACTTTTCTACATATTCTAAATGGAATCTGTAGATTTAGATCAATCTTTTTATAAATCCGCATTGGCGTTTTAGTAAATGTCATCATGTAGTGTACCTACCAGTGTTGTCATAAAACATTTAGTGTTTTGGATGTATCAAGATCTATTTATTGTTTATATTGGCTTTGATAGATTAACGAAGTGCACTAGAACCGTACACTTCTCAAACCGTTTTTCTCTCCGTATCACTTAAATCGTACACAAATTACGTTTCATTTGTTTCTTTCTCAAATTATCTATTTATTCACAAAAATCGTCTACAACTATTTAACACCATGTATTAACTAAACATCCTTCCAATATTGTACCCATATTCACCTTAAATTGATTAAACTTAAGGATATTGCAGTGTATCATTAACCTGGTGTGAAAACATGCGTCGTAGGGGATCATCGCCAGTACGCCATACAACATATTGAATTCCTGATCAACTAAAACCACCACAACTTCATCTGTAACCTTCTGATATGCTGTTAATATTTTGTCCTGATGACTTCCAGGCGCATTGTTCACACATACTGTCAGTTTAAGTTTTGCATGCAGTGCTTCATTAGTTACAGCATATGCACGCGAGCCGCACTTTAAAATTGATAGACATGTTTTATTTGTAAACCGTTTTAAATGAAGATAAAACACTAAACGTTAGACCACGCGTAACTCAAAAGTCATACTCTAGCTTATTTTTAAACTGCAGGTAGAACATTAAAATTATATATGTTAAGTTTTTACTTTTAAAAAGTGTTTATTTTTGGTCCTTTGAAAGTTTTACATAATATTTCCATGTTATTCTGAATGTTGGTGTACTTGTGCCCTGTTTCAAACATGTGTTCAGCTTATTTGGAATTGGTCGTGTTAGATTTGTTGCTCGGAAGGTGTTCCTTGAACCGAGTTTTAAACGCACGTCCCGTCTTATAAATTCCACTTCCACTATATGTGCAGTATACTTTGGGCTTTGGTCTGAGTACTTATTTAAAATTTTTATTGGTCTTATAAGCCAATGTGTACAATTATTTGCGGAATATTCTTTGTGCGACGTTATCCATTAATCCGTGGTAATCAATACTTATGTAGGCCTACTTAATTTTATTCTGTACTATTAGTTTTTTGTTGTGTTTTTTCTTCTTATATAATTCAGTCTACAGTTGTATGATCATCCCGTTCAAAATTGCTATCGGTTATTATTTTAATTTCTTGATATAAGTCGGGTCTGCTTGCTCATGGGGACGTTTAGATAAGTTACTGCGGTTACTATGTCAAAGGTGTATTGTTTTAGGGCAGTTACCCTATTTTAAACCTCTAAATTCAAGTTATCGCAATAAGTTTAATGACGAAATACCCCCTGGCTCTAATAAGGGAAAGTTGATAAAGTTTCAATGAAATTGGTCGTGTAGTTTTTCAGCCTATAGATTACTAACGAAGAACATTCATTTTTAATTTGTTTTGTACAGATTTATTATTGTTGTAACATGTGCCACTAGCTGACCTGTTATTTGAAGTATAAAATATTGTAAAATAGTAGATATATGCCATATTTAATTATTATAAACACACTTTATTTTACAATTGTTTATTTTAGTAGACTATATGTCTATCAAATGTAAGGTAATTTCTTCGGATTATTACATAATACTCAGCAACAAACGCTATTTTTACGAAGTTTGACTTACTAAGTTATACATATTATATACTATTTATCAGTTCATAGAAAAAACAAGAGCTTTTGTTTTATAAGCATACTTCAAATCACAGCTCCGACTGCAATGATTGTCTCTGTGGCAGCTACAGTTTTACGAATCGATACTTCCTTATATCCTACGCAATTCCATATTTTGTTTTAGTTATTTTGTTTACTGTACAATATTACCAGTGGAAATGGTGGTAGTTCCACATGCCTTCAATAATAAGATATCTCCAAACCCATTACTTCGGTTATGGATAAGTTCTGTCGTGGAAGTAGGTCGGTCTTTATTGAACATCACCAACTAGGTGTGTAAAATATGTTCAAAAATGGATTTGAAAACTGTACTAAGTGTTGAAATAACATAGTTTATTCAAAATAGACATTCAACTTTGGAACAGTTCGTATTGCACTGAAAATGGGCACAGATGTTAACTACATCATTACAAATGAAATGTAAAAAGTCAACATCGATTTTAGTCATAAAAACAAATGATAAAAATAAATAAATAAATTATGTGCTATAAATCATATTCATGGTCTAACATAATATATCGGTTTTGCATATATTTCTTAAATGGTATTGTCGTAAACATTTTTACTAAATTTGTTGATTATGCGATTTTATATAAAAATAAACTCTATGCTTTTGCCTTAAGATTAATTATTCAAGATATATAGATAATTTATAAATTGGAAAACGCATTCATATATAAATTATTTAAGCCCTCTTAAACAATATATCACACATCATTATAAAACGTTTATTTTTGAGGGTACCAAACTTGGCCCACCAGTCACGGTCAAATATGCTTTGCCTTCTAATTTTCGGAGTAAGATTTACAACTATTTCATTATGATACATTTATCCATTCAGCTTTATCTACTGTTGCAGTTAAAAACAAACAACTATAAAGGATCGGTTTTCCCTTTTCTGTACAGATTTTTAAAAGTAAGACAAATAGCAAAATTATAAATTTAATATCACAAAACTTCACTGCAAGTTGAATTGCATTAATTTTAAGTTTATAGCTGAAAGTCTGCCTTTAAAAAATTCTTGGCTCGGCTTTCCAGCCATTTAGCCTAATATCTAGCCCTTTCCAATTCTTTTAGAAAATAACAATTCTTAAATAACTAATAACTACATCTATCGTTCACTCCACATAATGTACTACAACGGGCAAAACCCGTGTAAATCCGGAAATTTTGAAATTTTAT
>JAGFPH010000254.1:277812-288241 GCA_018207615.1 Philaenus spumarius | reverse complement strand
TTTTTTTTTTGGGTTTTTAAAGGCGAAAAACCTAGGTGGTTATCATCGCCTGGTTATATATATATATATATATATATATATATATATATATGTTAAGTTTTTGGTTCTAGGGAATTGCTTTTTAAAAAAGAACCTTTCTATTCGTTACACTTAATTTTATTTACCTTAAAACAATTACAACAAATAACGTACAATATTCATATACACTGATGTGTACGGAGAGAAGCCTCGTCTAACTCTGGCGAAACAAAGCTTGTCTCTTCACACAATACAAATGCTGACTAAACTAAGAACCATACAACAGTCACCATTATTACAGTAAAGTGTACAATAATTGTTTACATAACTCCTCCATCCCTAAACAAGACATCGGGGGTGGTTGAGCTGCGGGCGTTCTAGAAGTTGTCCTAAGTAGCTTTTTTATCACCAAGTACAGCAGTCCTCCAATTAGTGTACCATACAGGGCAATGGTCCAAACACTTATGTCGTGGGTGACATCTATCTTTCGATCAATCCTGGAGATGGTGTCTAGGTTGATTTTGTCAAGGTCCAGCTTTTTTGTGTTGACTGAAAACTCGGGGTTTTGGTCCACTTGTAGGTTTAAGTTTGAAGCATCCAGGAATCTAGGGTGTCCTCCAGTTGTTTTGGATGAATGAGAGAGTCTTCGGTCATTGTAGAGAATAGTATTATTCTTAGGATTAATTAAGAATATACCTTGGAGAGTGACTGTAGTTGTTTCCTTCGGATTTACGATTTTTAAAGTCTCTTTGATTGGAAATGTTGCCAAATACTGATTTATTTCTGGGATCCAGTTAATAACATTGTCTGTGACTTCCAAAGCGGTGTATTTACAGGTGTCTGCTTTGTTGTCTTTAATTATTGAAATTTCACAGTCAATCTTCTGGTGAGATATTAAGTCGAATGAGCAAAAGTATTTTGAATTAGTTTTTCTGTTACACTTGTTGTCTAAACCTAACACTACAGAACTAGAAACTAACATATATTAATTTTTACCGTGGGTATAATGGTTACATATTGAGATTCATATTCAGTGGGTACAGAGTGTAATTTGTAAATATCAAACTTTGTTTTTTCTACAATAGGTAAATTCAGAAAATATACAATATTATCTGAATCTAATTTACAGTTAACTTCAATTAAACTTTCTAACTCCCACATGACTCCCACATGTTTTGCAATTTAGGTTCAATGGGTAGTCTTTCAGTGTAATACTCATAGATTCTCATTATCTCACTATACAACTCTCTGGTTGAGATAACGCTGGGGTGAAGTACACCTAGTTTACAAAACGTTAATGAATTTTCCAAATCAGTTGTTATTTGTAACAAAATATTGTACAAAATACTTAATTGGTTTAATATATTTCAAAATTTTTCTAATTCTACAAAATCGTTAATTCTATGATTCATCAATTCCAATTTATTCTTTAATTCCACAAAGTTTGCTTCAATAATATTAAATGTCTTATTGTATTCCTTAATGATACTACTGCTAATTGTATATTGAGACTCTATTTGGTTTACAATGTTAGCCTCATTTTTTTCTATCCCTTTTAATATATTGTCATATTTTTTGCCATCATAGGCATCTAAATTACCAGTAATAAACTTAAATGCGGATCCTAGTCCATCTATTATACCTCTTTTTGTTCTTACATTATTATTATTATTATTATTATTACGTTCTAAGAATACTACTTCTACTTTTTCTTTAACTATTTCTCTACTATGGTTAACATATTTAAAATAATTGATTATGTCTCTAACTTTACTACCATTATCCGTTACAAACTCAATTTTTCCAGTGAGGCTGGCGTTACAACTAACACAATTCTTATCAAAATAGTTTAATACATTATTATAATAAAATTCAACATTATTAAATTGAACAACCAAATTATTCAAATTAAAATAGTGAACAAATGTGTGGTAAGAGGATTGTAATTTGGCTGGTCCTAATTCAATCGGTATTATTCCAATGTTTTTGGAAATGTCCTTAACTTCTGTTGTGTCGGCATCGGCTTTTGCGAAGAACAAGAGGGACCTGGAACAGGATTCAAAGGCGGATTACATTTTGGAATTATAAATTTTTTCCTTGGCCTCTTAATTTTAGACAGATGAATTTTCTGTTCAGTGTTATGATGCCTTGGTTTAATTTCCGCTGTTTTCCTTTCCTGATTTATTGCAGATATTTCTTCTTGATAATATTTATTTTTTGTTTTACTTTGTTTCTGCGTATTTTTTACATAAACTTCTGTCGGAATTTCTGGCAATGGTTCTTTATTCAGATTCCTCTTGGTTTGAATGTTTTCTTTGATCTTCTGGTTAGATTCCTTAATATGTTCGTAAAGTTTTTTTGTTCTCTCCCTGTGACTTATTATATAGTCATTAGTAAACTGATTTTCAATGTCAATATTCAAAACATGATTAGGTTTAATATGTCCATATAATATTTCAAAAGGTGTCAACTTAGTAACACAGTGTATGCTATTATTGTATGCAATGATTGCGTATTTAACTTTCTTTATAATATTATCATTCCTAAATTCTACTTGGTTATTTAAAAGTCGTATGTGTTCAATTAATGTGGAATGGAACCTTTCAATTAATCCGTTAGAGGGGGGGTGCTGGGTGCTAATAAAATGTATTTTGATTTTATGTAATTCCATTATTTCCTTACCTACTTTATTGTTGATTTCAGTTCCATTGTCAGACACTATAAACTTAGGGACACCATAATGTGCAAAGTAGTCTAAGAGCTTATCATCGACTTCTGTGGCGTGTGCGCCTCCTACGCGATACACTTGAGCATAGAGAGAGAATGCGTCTACAATACTGAGAAATCTGTTCTTTTCTAACGAAATGCTATCTATGTGCACTATCTGTAGCGGCTTCAATGGTGTAGGCGTCAGATTCATTTTAAGTTGTAAGGGTACTCTATCATACTTTGTCTTTAAACAAATTTCACAGTTATTGATAAAATGTTGAATATGTCCTTTTATATTGGGCCAGTAATATTTCCTTTTAATTTGTTCATACGTTTCTTGTATGCCGCGATGGTTGGTTTTGCTTACATGGTAATTATTTATTATATCTTCAATTTCGTCCTCTTCAGTTATATCTAGTAGTTTAGTGTTACATTTAATTAACCAAAGTTTAGAGCTTTTAAAATGTTTAGCTATGCAAGTAACAAATTTCTCATAAAAGTCATCTTCAAAATAAAGATTATATTTAACATTAGGCACTAGGAATTCCTTTACAAATTTAACAATGTCATTGTCTAAATTGTTTTCCGAAATTTCAACAATTAATCTTATTTTAGAAGTTCCAAGTAATTTTATTATTTTAACTTTCTTTGGCTGATAGTTTACTAGCGACAGAAAGATTTGTTTTTTTCCAAAATTTACAGGTTCGTCAGAAATGGGAATTTCCACTAAGGTGTTTCCTTCAAAGTTTGAATTGACGGTCTGGTCGTTCACTTCATTATACTCTTCCTGATTGACGGCGTCGTTTTCTTCTTCCATATCAAAGTTAACTATCATAGACGGGCTGTCATCCAGTTCTGGGAAGTAGCGTCGCACTAGGTCAGCTGTTGGCTTCTGTAATTCGTCATCCACAATATTTTGTGAGTCCGGTGAAGTTTTTTCGGTGACGTTTAATTGAATTCTCGATAATGCATCGGCATTTTGGTTCAATTTTCCTTTATTATATTTTATTTCGTAATCATATTCTTCCAGCTTTAACCGCCATCTTAAAAGTTTAGAATTTGGTTCTTTAACAGAAAACAACCGTTGCAGGGGTTTATGGTCTGAATAAATTTTGAATTTTCTTCCAAATAAATAAGGTCTGAAATGTTTTGTTGCCCATACGATTGCGAGAAGTTCTTTTTCAATTGCAGAGTAGTTGGTCTCACTATCGTTTAAAGTTCGACTAGCAAAAGCAATTGGAAGGTCATTTCCATTTTTATATTGACTTAGAATCGCTCCGACAGCAAAATTGCTTGCGTCTGTGGTTAGAATGAATTCTTTTTCAAAGTCCGGGTATTGCAACATTGGTTCATTAGTCAATATGTTCTTGCAAGTTTCAAAACAATCTATATAGTCGGGGTTATTGATATCAATTTTGGCATTTTTCTTCAAGCAATTAGTAAATGGTTTAGTTATTTTTGCGAAATTTTTAATGAATTTACGGTAATAGCCTAATAGTCCTAAAAATCCTTTTATTTGTTTGGTAGTTTTTGGAATTGGATAATTCTTTATTACTTTTATTTTTTCAGGATTGGGTTTGACTCCGTCTGGCGTCACAATATGGCCTAAATATGCGACTTCTTTCCTTAAAAATTCCGTCTTGTCTAACTGTACCTTAAAATTAGCTTTTCTTAGTATATCGAAAACCTCTTTTAACCTAAGTAGGTGCTCTTGTAAACTAGCTGAATAGATTACGATATCATCAAGATAAACTGAACACGATTCATTCTGTATTCCGCGTAATATGTTGTTCATTATTCTTTGGAACGTCGGTGGACTATTCTTAAGGCCAAATGGAATTCGCAAAAATTCATAGTGGCCAGTTTCCGTGGAAAAGGCTGTCTTATCAACGCTGTCTAGGTGCATCTCAACTTGATGAAATCCTGAGGCAAGATCCAGGGTGGTAAAATATTGGGATCTCCCTAATTTGTCCAATATATCGGTTATGTTAGGAAGCGGGAATTTGTCATCAATAGTTTTTGCGTTTAGTGACCTAAAATCAATTACTAGCCTAAACTTTTGTCTGTTGGAGGCATCTGTTTTTTTTGGAACGATCCATACAGGTGAATTCCACGGTGAATGCGAGGGTTTGATTATTTTTTGGGCGAGCATTTCTTGAATTTGTTTATCTACTTCCTTACGATAAATTTCTGGGTATCTATAGTTTTTCGTGTATACAGGGATTTCGTCAGTTGTCCTAATTATGTGCTTGACTTGATTAGTAAATGTCAGGTCATTATTTTCTTGATGGAATATGTCAGAATATTCGAAAATCAATTTTAATATTTCCCGTTTCTCTTCAGCGTTTGTGTGATCCGTTCTAATTTAGCTCAGATCTAATTTATTATGCTTGAGATTTAACAAATTAAAATTTGTAGCGTTTACTTGATTATTGTTTATTTGATAGATTTTGAAATCGCTTAGCGGTTGCACCTCCATCGGTTTGATCATTAAATGTCTATTAGATGTCGTATTATTGATTATCGGACAATAACTTTCTCCATTTTCTATTGTTATTAAGCACTGCGGTATTTCTATTCCGTCTTGTTGCCTATAGGGTAGTAATCCCTCTCCATTGCGCATATTAAGTATTTTTATTTTTAACGTTTGTTTAGTACGTGCTTTAATCACATAGCATATGGTATTATTTTCGCCAAAAGTATTATTATTATTATTATTTTTGTTTGGTTCCTCCGTGTTAAAGTAATGTATAGATATCTTCTTATCACAAAATATTAATTTATTGTTTACAAAATAAAAATTAATTCCCAATTCTCTTATGTTATCGAGTCCAAGTAATAGGTCAAAGTCCTTATGAAAATCAAATAAATAGAATTTTGCTATTTTCTTTCCTAAAATGGGTAATCTGCAGCTAAACTTTTCTTTTGACACTCCGTGTGCTGTGCTTACTACGAACGGTTCTTGTTCTAGTGTATTTTTGAAAATATTAAATAAAATCGATTTTTTAATAAACGATCTAGTGCCTCCGGTGTCAATCAATATTTTTAGGTTAGTTTTAGGATCATAAACAAAAGGTAAATCATTTGTGTCATTTTCTATGTGCATTATGGAAAATTTCTTTTTACTGTCGTAAGTCCTAAAAAATGGTTCTGTGTGTTTTCATAATCTGGGGGGAATCCGCATGCATTGTCTTCCTCAATAAAGTTATTTGCGGCATTGTGTTCGTCTTGGGTTTCTTCCGCGAAGTTACATCTAATTCCAGTCTGTTCCGATAGCGAAATGTGCGGCATTTGTTCGGTGATCTGGTACATCGAATCACTTTCCGTTTCTTCAACGACCGGCTTTCCAGTAATTTGATATAATTTATTTTGTCTGATTGGGTTTCCGGTTTGACGTGTTGATATGCTCATTGGTGTGGGTTGATAAACTTGATTCGTTTTAGGTGCCGTGTTGTTGTGTACATAGTTTTGTCTGTTAAATTGGTTAAATTGATTGGGATTGTTTTGGGGTATTTGTTTATAATAATTCTGAAATGGTTGATTATTAGTGGCAGGTTTGCGAATTGGTAAATGCTGTGATTTATTTGGTACATTTTGCCGATTAGTTTGAAAGAGTTTATTATTTTTGAATTGGAAATCGTTAGTCAGCATATTAAGCGCTTCATTGAGCGTGTTAGGATTTTTTGTCCGCATTAAGGACCCTAACGGTTCCTGAAGTCCCCTTAACAGTACTCGTAGTGCTAGTTTTTGGGTGTAAGTACATAGAATATCTTTAGCAGCTGGTTCCTTGTTAATAAAGAAAGCTATTTGCAAATTCAACAATTTCTGAATTCTTTCGTAGAAAGTGAAGGGCGATTCGTTACTTTCCTGTCTTAATTCTGCCATTTCTAAATTTAAGGTAAAACAATCTCTCCTATCTGAATAACTAGTCAAAAGTGTATTTTTAACATCTTCCCAAGCATAGGTGTTGGAGCTCACTACAATATCTAAGGCCTGTCCTTTTAATTTAGAAAGTATAGAAGAAAACAAAAATTCGTTTTGAAAATCCTCTGGGTTCTGGACTACAAAGAATTTGTTCACTACTTTATCACAAATTGAAATAAACCTATTGAGCATAGCAGGTTCACCATTGTACTTTGGAATCATGTCCAAGTACTCTTTTTTTAATACAGGGGTAGTCATTGTAATTAATTATTATCTACTCAACTTATTTGAAAAATTAAAAATCAAGATATCAATTAATATACTACAAGGGAATATATTATACAAATGAGATATATAACTAGCCTACTATATAAAATAATTTTCAAAATTATTACTTTCGTTCTTAATATTATAGATTATCTTAATATTTGTACAGGATTTACTTACAGTGAAATCCAAAATACTTTGCACATTATGTACGGCGTAACATTGCACTTATTTTGCACTGCACTATTTAACACAATACACAAAACTTTTTCCTTTTTCGTTGTTCGTTATAGATATTCACTCTACGATTGATCGATTTTTCGCAGATATTCACTCTGCAACCGAGTTGGTTCCTCGATTAACGGTTAAAACCGACGGATGTTATATTCGTTAACTTCCTCGAGGTGTCCTACCGACTGCGCCAGTTACGTTTTTGCTTCGAGGGAATTGCTTTTTAAAAAAGAACAATTCTATTCGTTACACTTAATTTTATTTACCTTAAAACAATTATAACAAATAACGTACAATATTCATATACACTGATGTGTACGGAGAGAAGCCTCGTCTAACTCTGGCGAAACAAAGCTTGTCTCTTCACACAATACAAATGCTGACTAAACTAAGAACCATACAATAGTCATCATTATTACAGTAAAGTGTACAATAATTTTTTACATAACTTATATATATATATATACAAATTACTAATATGCCAAATAATTTCTGATGAAGGTAGTTTTATTTAGGAGGTTTTTCAATTAAAGTAGGTGATGATAACCACCTAGGTTTTTCACCTTTAAAAACAAAAAACAAAAAAATTTAATTAAGGGTCGGCTCTAGTAAAACAGAAAGCAACCTGCAACTCCCTATAGCGGCGGTAGGTTACGCGGACATTGCTCATCCTAAATCCATTTAAAGCCCGCAATTATTCAAATAGCGTTTTTTAAAAAATACCAAACTCTTATGGACAAAATTCTTCAACCGAATGGCTTGGTAATTTTTCGCTATAATTAATGGTTACAACGTAAAAAATATTTAAAATCGCCCTATAGCGGCGGTAGGTTACACGGACATTGCTCAGCCTAAATCCATTTAAAACCCGCAATTGTTCAAATAGCGTTTTAAAAAAATACCAAAATCTTGGGGACGAAATTCTTTAGGCGAGTGGCTTGGTAGTTTTTCGCTATAATTATTAGTGACAGCATAAAAAAAATATTAAAAATCAATGTTTTAAATTGTTAATAAATATTAAACAAAATATTTTTCTTAGTTTTTAAAAAGCCATTTGCATGCATATTGACCATAGCTTTAAAATGACATATCGTTTATAATTTTCCGATCAAAAATAAAGGAAAAATTTGGATTTTAATTTAACATTGGTCTTATGGAGTGTCAGGCAACATGGCCGACAACTAGAGTCGACCCTTAAAGTATGTCTTCCACTTAGGTATTTTTTTTAAAAAGTTTATGCATTTGAATTTAATCATATTTGGATAAATAATTTTGAGTTTAATCGTAATAAATAACGCAAACTTTTCCTTTTAATAAAAAGTGACTTGTACATTATATAAATAATTATTTTGCTTGACATTATAAAACAGAATTGATAAGTCCTATTTCCTTTGAGGTTACAATTTCTTTTTCACTTTGCATTAGATTTTATTAGCATATATTGATAAGAAATTTGTAAACGGATGGTGTTTGTTTTGTACTCATATTTACAATGTTAGTAATATTTTTTCGGATATTTATTGCTGTTCCATTACAATATTTTGTAACCCATCACTTACATAGAATATTTTAAATGAATGAAACAATCCTTAATTGTCCCAAGGTTAAAACTTGTTTGAGATGAAGCAACATTAATTAATTACTTTTAAATACTCAAAGGAGGACCTGGAAACTAATATACAAAATATAAAAGGCGAAAAACAAAATCCAGCAACCAACAGAGTCTATTGAATCACAATATGGCTTTCAAAATGACGTCCTACTACTATAAAACTATGAAATAATCTTTAACAAAATTGTTTTACCTCAAAACTAAAAACACCACAATAATATTTAAAACACTATATACCTTCCTGGAATACACATTTATAATATACAAACAAAAATAGCCATGATCTTACTTATAAATATATGCATAATATGTTTCTTACAACATACATAAACAAGTATACTTAAATAAACGACAAAATATACATCTATGTGGTTATACACATTATTTTAACTAACCTACAAAAAACTATTAAAATTTTTACATAGTTATATATTTTCAGACAATAGGTTTAAAAAAATTGGTGTGGGAAGTAAAAAAATCTTAAACACAGATCGACTGGGTTTAGGTATAGGCCAAATTTGAATGGTTGCGTAAGTTTGCTCTTGTTGGTAATAAAACGTTTTTATACTTTCCCCAATTTTAAAAAAATGCTTAATACCTTGCATATATTTACGTTTTGAAGTGGTAGAATACTTAAAAAAGAGTAATTCAGCAAACAATGTTATGTGTCAATGTACAGGAGACGTGAGGGTTTGAACTTCACGCCATACGTTTCGTACCAGCAGTTCCAAAAGTGTTTAAAACACGTTATGTGCCTATACAAAAAACGAATAGTAGCAATAAAAATGTTGGGAATAAATACACTTTAGGTAGAGAGGGCTTTAAAACGTGAACATGTTTTGTACTATAATTTCATTATTGCAGCTCGTGAAGCGTTGAATAGGGTGACTTTGTCGTTGAAACTCGGTTTACGCCTCGCCCCTTTATTTATTAATTAATTCATCGCGTGGTACAATGGTACAATATTAGGTTAGTTATGGACTAGGTATTGTAAAGCTGCATTCTCACTACGCTGACGTGACGTGTTGACACGTGCTGACGACAACGTGTTAACACGTCAGCATTACGCTGACTTGACGTGACGCATTCACGTCAGTTGTTATTTGGTTCCCACGAGGTACACACCGTTGCGGAATGGATAGGAGACTTTTAGACGCTTTAGATGAGGCAGAATCAATAACCAACTTCTCCGCCAGTTATTAAACCAAATATTATACTATGACAATTTTAAAGAAATACTGATTTTATAAACGTGTTTGAAATACAGTATTGGTTAAATAAATCAAACTGATAAAATTTGCAATTAATTAGTAAATAAATGTAAATATTACCTAATATTTCCAAGATTCTTCAAATTTTTTTCCATACGTCATGTGTGCATATTTATGTATATAGTCTTTTTCGCAATGGTCGAATAAAATAGGGTATTTCTTCGCATGCTCTATGAGCTTTTTTCCATATTTATAGCTGACGGCCTGACGCCTACTGACGAAATGGAGGATTTATATTTGCAGCTGACGCATCAAGGAGCGTGTTGTGTAACGTCAAGATACGACGCAATACGTCAGCGTAGTATGCACACTACTATATAAAATAATGGCTTATTTTTCCGTAACACGTCAGCTGACGTGCAACGCGACACGTCAGCGTAGTATGCACACTCCTATT
>JAGFPH010000254.1:267298-277802 GCA_018207615.1 Philaenus spumarius | reverse complement strand
TAATAGCTTATTTTTCCGTAACACGTTAGCTGACGTGCAACGCGACACGTCAGCGTAGTATGCACACTCCTATTTAAAATAATAGCTTATTTTTCCGTAACACTTTAGCTGACGTGCAACGCGACAAGTCAGCGTAGTATGCACACTCCTATTTAAATTAATGGCTTATTTTTTTCGTAACACTTCAGCTGACGTGTCAACGCTACACGTCAGCGTAGTATGAATGCCTTAACTTGTACCTTACTGAAGATTAGAAACGTGCTTTTGTAAAAAAAGTATTATGTGTGAGAATTTGTTTAAATATATAACATAAATTATTGATTCTATATTCATTAATATTAGGCAAATTTTTTTGCACAGCTAAACAATGTAACACCGAACGTAAAAAATGGTTCACTCTTTATCCGGTATAACAACCAAATAATAAAAGTAATAAGTAGTTATTACGGAAAGTAATAACTAGAAATTTACTCTGACGTTATGGTTTATTTCTTAAAATCAGTGCATAATTAACTTATTTTAGAGTAGGGACTAAAACGTGCATCGCTGGATTAGAATCAAGGAGATAAACAGACTTATAAATAAATGTTTTAATAGTGAAACGCAGTTTAAACACAATGAATAAACTCATTCGTGAAGTGCATCGTATAGCCTAGCATTCAAATGCATTAAACTACTATTTGAGTATTTGATGAATTCAAAATGTTATTCAATGGTGAATTTAATTGGAAAATGTGATACTATTCATTTCCTAAATAAAGAGACATGCAATTTGAAATTTAATGAGTTTGAATGTATAGTTTAAACGCCTGTCCTCTTAATTTATTCGTACCTATTAGTAAATGCTAGAGCTACAAAAGAAAAGTATAGCCTACGTTTTAAACAATTATAAGAGCAATACTGTATTTATTCATATTATCCAAATGTCTCTTTTATTCGGGAATGTTTGGTTTAATTTTTGTGTTGTGTGTCTCTAAAAACTAAATGCAGAAGAATATATTGCTAATTGAATGACCTATGCATACAGGGTGACTATTTTAAGAGTGCCACCACTCCACACAGAAGCGACAAGAGAAGCGCGCCATTGGTATATCAGAAGCGACAAGATTTACAGGAAACTTTAAATGGCGGACTTCGCCTACTTTTCAGTGACCAATAAAAAAAATATGAATTTGTTTTTTTTTTAATTCGGTCGCCATTTTCCAATATGGCGGCCAACTTTCGAATTTCTTATGGGAACATGCAATTTTAAGACTTTTTTATTCTTGGTGTGTGTTTTTTTTTTATGAACTTAACCGTTTAGCCGCTAGGAGCGCTGAAAGTTTCAGAAACTTAATTCAACAATTATTAAAGAGGCATGTTTTACCTTTTGCAAACAATAAAATTTAACTCGAAGTGTAATATTTTTTACAATGGAATGTTAAAAAGCTATTTCAATTTCACAAATACTTTATTTTATACAACAAACGTATTTAAATTACTGTTAAAAGTTGCTATAGTTGTGGACGATCGCAGATATCAATAAATTAATTACATACAAATATCGGGTGAATATTGAGAGTACTGCCCCAAAAATGTTCAGTAAGTTTCGACAAAATCAATCTATGTTTCCCAATTAGGTACATGATCAGCTATGCGCCACGAATGTCAAAAACCACGAATTCCGCCAGTTTGAGGTGCATTGCACATATATAAACTATTGAATACGAATAATATTTTTCAACTTAGACGCAAATACTCAAAATGCAAATGTTTTTCTCTCCAATATATAACTTAAGAGTAATGTTTATCAAGTTTTAGGTTTCTATAAAATTCTAGAACTTTCGCTAGATGGTCCAGAACCACCTGAACTTTTTAGAACACTCTCCAACCTTCAAGAAGATTCTAACATTCAGTAATATTAGACAACATTCTCCAACATCTATAAAACTCTATCCGGAACATTCCGGATGCTTCTAGAACATTCAGGAACAATCAGGCCAGTTACGGTCACTTCGCACTCGATTTCTAGATGCTTTAAGTTGTTCATTGGTGAGATGCGGGTTTTTTACACCCATATCTCCAAACCCAACCCTTGCAGTTACAAAATGAAACATTCTTCATAGAGGGGGGCTACTATGATACTCTACAACCCTTATGGGGCTACGAGGTTGGTTACGGAGTCATAGCGGCAAGTATCTCTCTAACTACTGAACCGATTACAAAAGTAGTTTTACTAATAAAACATTTTTTTAAATTTCAATATTGTAAAATTTAGTCGGAAAAATTCTTAGGTTAGGCCTAACATATATTTCTTGAATGTATTTAAATGCATTACCATAGCAACCAATAGAATAAAATAACAGATAAAACAGCTGTTTGCGCTAATATTTCCATTAACAGCTAGTTTCAAACTTTGAAGCAATTAATTGTATTTCTAACTTTTAGGTTAGGTTTTTATTAAAGTGTAGATCTGAGCCTTGTTGGTTCTTTTAACCTTTAACATAACTGCTGTTATAAAATATACGAAATAATTTGATTAGAACATTTAACTTTATTTACCATCTTAGCTTTTGGGTTATTATTAATCCTAAACCTTTATTATAAAGATAACATAACATGATTAGTGTATAGAAGGTTTCCAATGGTGTTGGCGTGTGGAGCACGAAGGGGTTCCCGTACTTTATTATTGACCGAGCGTAAGCGAGGTCTCCGTATTAACTCGACCGTTCGGCATTTCGTCTGTGTGTCTGTGTGTGTGTGTGTGTGTGTGTGTGTGTGTGTGTGTGTGTGTGTCTGTATGTGTGTGTATCTGTGTGTCTGTCTCACGATTACGGCCAAACGCCTTGACCGATTTTGATGATTTTTTTCGTGAATGTTCCTTATTCCTAGGCCGAGCCATGTACATGTACGGTTTTTTCAATATTTCATTTTTAACCCCTTAAATAAAATAAAAATGGCGGCTGGACCGTTTCTCTCAGTGTAAGCTTTTTTCCAAAGCCAGTTTGTGGCTTAACCGTAAGTCGAATTTTAAAAATAATAACATTTTGCTAGAATCAAATTAAATTTTAAACAAAATTGTATTCTTGATTTTTTCCGTATTTCTAACGGTAAGCTCACAAAATGGCCGTGAACTTAGAATTTGTTAAATATCGTCCAAGTTTTTGTATTTCAACCATGTTTTTATACGTTTATTCTAAACCAATTCAAAAGTGTTCCATAGCTTTTTTGTAGATAAAGGTTTCAAGAATTCATATATGCCAGTAAAAAAAATTATTGAAGTAAACCTGACAAAGTTATTAGCTCAAGAAACATGCATGTTCAGTAACGAAAGGAAAAAGTTCAACTTTAGGCCTACAAAAAAGTAGTAAAAATTATTGTAATTTTTTTCGTGAATGTATAAAAGTTTCGTAATTTAGTTCTAAATAGAACTGTATAAAAATATTGAGCAATTTCAAATTTCTTACTTTGAAAACATCAGTTTTTATGTAGGAACAAGACTGCTAGCAAAAATAGGCCTGTTTTGAATAGTAATTTAGGAATAATATCCTTTGCCCAAAAATGACATACCCTATTATGATAAGAAAGTGTAGAGGATAAATCAAAGAATTGAACTGTATACTTTAAAATTATTAGTTTATAAAAGTATTTGACTTAGCTTTATTTGAATTACAAAATGAGATGAAACAAATGAAACCTCGCGGCGATAAATGACATACAAATAATGGCAATTGGACAGCGTGGGAAGTGTTGGTACATGGGTTAAGATCACTATCACGACATTTTAACATCGTTTTTTTGTTTATTATTTCTAATAATGGAATATGATATGGAACTGTAAATACATTGTTAAGTTTTAGTTATTTAAGTATGTAAATATTTAATTATATGTTTTCCTTCAATACCGCGATATTTTTAGCTACCTTTCGCATTATTAACCTACATAAAACACAATGCCCCCTAAAAGAAAATCTTTAGCAGTTAAAGCTCAAGAAAAGAAAAAAACGAGTACTAGAAACCCCGGAATCGCGGGAATTGCAAAATAATGTTTCACTGGCTAAACCTTCTGCTTTCTTCCTTACTGGCACACTATTTTTAACCTAATCTCGAAACCACATTTGTTATTTCAACGAGCGAGGTCTACTGTTCACAGAACTACTAGTATATAGATATTAATCTAAATTAGATGTTTTTAATGTCTTCTACTTATTTGTATTACTGAATCAAAAATAATATAATGATCATAATTTCTACAACACTAGATAGGGAAGCAGAGAAGTAGAGAATGTAAAGGAGAATCTCTTACAGTTGGAACCTCCAGCCCAGGTTGCGTAGGCTCGAATCTAGTTACTGACGTTAGATTTCCCCACGATACACGCTGCTCCCCCAAGTTTTCATTAGTCTAACTGACATGAAGTAAAGTTGTTAAAGAAAACATATAGGTATTTAATCTATATATAAATTTTATTTATAAGACTCTTTTATTATTCATGTATTAGGGGTAGGTCTAAGTCATACTGGTTTATTTTATCTTTTTTAGTAACTATACGGTTATATCAAAAACTTAAAAATTAGATTTATTCATTTCGTATTAATTACCATCTTTGAAATTATGGTTAATCCGTCAGCATTATTGAAAAAAAATTTATCTATCTAGAAGGTGGTTGGCGTATGAAGCACGCAAGGACATTCCCTATTATTTATACAGGCGTACCTATGTACTCGCAGTATACCAGTTACATTAAACAATTAAATTTATATTTCGCCAACAAGACAGAGTAAAATATCGGTCATAAGAAAACATTCTATAGTAGTAATGGAACATAAAAGCTTTAGAATCAACCAAGCTGAAGTTTTGTAAAGGAAAGACATTTCAATCAATCCGTTTATTCAAAGTATGCTTTGCTTGCAACAGGTTGATAAATTCCTTCGTTTCCTTTCATACGATGAGGAATTCTTATCTACTATGTCTCACTTCACAAATATTGTGCGTTGTTTGAATGTTTTAATGTTATTGCTTTTATAACTTCTTTGTAAAAAAATAATATCACGAAAAGTCCAGCTTAGTTTGTAAACTAAAAATATGTTTAAATTGAAAATGTTTCAAAACAAACTTGTGTTTTATTTGGGCCTCCTGAAACTTTTGGTTGCCAGTCCAAACGGATCCGCCAGTTTAAATGGACCTTCTCTAAAATATGTATTATGATCTATGTATTATTCAATACTCTGTGTGTTTACTGGCTGCAATACAAGTGGTCGTGAAAGTGTTGCATACATTTAGCAACAATCGTTTTTATAATGAATCAGGGAATGGTGGTGGGGCAGTGGTTACGCGTACGGCCAAAGTTTCTATGTAAATGAAAGAAAAGTTTTCATAACATTGTTTAGTGTTTGCCTTATTGTAATATAAATACAGTCCTGCTGGTTCTGCTCACTGTCTAGTAACCGTTATTATTTTATCGGTCACTCTGATCTGTACTACTTCTCTATATTGAAGGATTAAATTGAAGCTAAACGCTTTTACTAGTTGTGCCGTAACACAAAACACAATAATTTTTTTGAGGCCTGTGCTTGGATATACGTTGATTTTATGACTTTGTAAATGTCATATCCTCTACGACCTCTACTATATGTTTGTGATTTCTTCTGCAATTTAAGCTAGTCCTGACATGCACACTTAATTTAAATAAACTCGGACAGCTTGTTCTAACACAGCAGAAAGCTATTAGCCCATTCAAAACGCTTGGTGTAGCCCATTTTTGGGGTGTTTCGCGATAATTTAAATAATACTACCAAATAATTTTAGGAAATGTTAAAATAAAAAATATTAAATTAATATACCTTATGCTAAGGGCTAACAGGGGACGAAACCCTTACATTGTCATAAATAAGAAAGAGATGAACAAGTTGTTTTTTTTTTTTTTACTTTTTAAATGAACTTGCATGAATTTGTTTACATAAGGCAACAATTTGCGCCTTTAGGTCTTAAGTAAAATTCAGAAAATAAATTGAAATTTCTTTCTCACCTCACAATCTCATTTCATGCAAATTTAAATCAAAAAGTGACAATTTTTTCCAACCCTTTCTTATTTTACGTGAATTTACTTGTGGTCTGATCCTCTCTGATTAGCCCTTAGCATAAGGTATAGTCTAATTACATATGGAAATACTTGATTAGAAAATTTGTATTAACATTGACACATTTTCTAAGATTATTTCACAGTATTATACAAATTAGCAAGAGTTTGGTGTTTACATTTTTATAGGTTTTCCAACCATTTCAGAGCCCTGGGACGCTAATTTTCGTGAACAGAGACCAAAAAATGCAAGTCGTCTCATTCCGGACCTGGTTCCGACGATACAATACAGCGTTTTGAATGGGCTCAGGGTTGCTTTTCAAAACGATTTTCAAAGTGTATCAATTGATGTTAAGGGATTTATTTTTCAATATGAATGTGGATAATAGAATGGCATCAAATCACCTTTTAATGTGGTGCTTTTTACTTACACAATATTTCACTTTAAAATATAAAACTAGTTCCTTTTATGATAGAGAAACAGAGTGGCCGAGCGGTGCTAGTTTAGTCGGCACTGCATTATTAGTTTACCTGCAGAATACACTGCTCCCCACCTCCCTTAGTTTAATCAACATAAAGTAAAATAGTTAAGAAAAATACTAGTTTTTAATAGCAATTTTAATTCCCAATGAATATTTTTATGCACTTACCTATCGTAAAATTATGATGGCGATTCAGTTTACATTAGCTTGTCTAGTGATGTTTCTCCACAAATGTAAACTCTAGCTAAAACAAATAATTTCAAAATTTATTTAAAACATTTAATTTTATTATTTTCATAAGTTTAATATTATATAAACAATTAAGTTCTTACTCATGTAATCAAAAGAAATCAACAAGATTCTTGGTTATACTTAAAGCAGACTCCTTTACAAACTGTCCTTAGGTCTGCTCACAATATTCTCACATCTAAAGTCACCTGATATCCAACAGGACTACCGATCTGATCTGATCTATTATCTGATCTTACCCTCTTTTTACTTTCTCACTATACTGTAGTATAAAGAAAGTATAGTGATCGCAAAAAAAATCGATGTTGAGATTTTTGTGGAAATATCTATTTTGGGACCCCCTGAGTCCAAAAAAGTGTTTAAAAAAATGTCTGTCTGTATGTCTGTACTACTGTATTTCTGTATGTATACAATGCTAGAGCGAAAACTATTCGATCTATTTCAAATAAATTTGCACCAGACATGTCAAGTAGGCCTATATAGATGCACGAAAAACGGTTTTGAATTTTTTTTTAAAACAACCCCCTTTTTGGCCAAAAAACCAGTTATTATTTTTTTTATAAAAAAACGGCTATAACGATTTTGATCAAATTTGGCTTATTTGTAGCCCTTAATGTGCCCTACCATATGCACAAAATTCTTGTTTAGCTAATAACAATAATAATAATAATAATATAAAACTGATTTTTGGGGGGGTTTTGGCCAAAAAGGTGGTTGTTTTTCAAAAAAATTTAAAACCTTTTTCGTGCATCTATACAGGCCTAATAGACGTGTTTTGTGCAAATTTGTTCGAAATCGATCGAATAGTTTTCTCTCTTGCTAATAATAATAATATTTATTTAATCTCCTACTTTAATATCACCTCTTCAACCCCACCTACAATTATGAAGTCACAATGAATCTGTTTAATAATTTAAATATGTTTGTGAGAAAGTATGTGCCAGTTCCTGGTACCGTTTATTTATCATTTATTTATTTGTTATCTTAATTATTTTATGGCAGGATTTGTGTTACAGCTTCCCGAGGTCTCTGTTTTCCTGGTTCTCCATTTGCATTATTTCTGTATTGGTTCGTATATCAAACATGGTATTTTAGAAGGTCATACGCTTTCCTTGAGTCTCTTTTATAAGCAAAACTTCGTGTAGTTACTTGTTTTAAAATAACATCAACAAACTACAACAGCAACCACCCCCTTTTACTAAATATCGTGATTGTATGCCTGCTTAACATAATCCCATCTGTCAAAACCTATCTGTTGCTTCAAACTTATACACTGCACTTCCAAAGGCATTTGTGTTTTTTTAGGCCTTCTGCTTCTACTGATGTATCACGTTTTTAGTGTTATGTGCCTTTAAACAAAAAACAAGACACTGGCAGGATTATTCGTGTGAATGTTTGTCTGTAACAGTAGATTTTTAAATAAACGGATAAAGGTGTCATAATGAAATAAACCATAAAACATTCTTAACTCGCACTAACAACTCTAAACAATTTGCATTATCAATTTGAGACAGACATTTGGTGCCAGAAAAAATACATATTTCATGACACAGTCGTGTGGGGTACATCTTGCTACAAAAAGGCTTAATTGATTTGCATTAAAACTATTTTGTAAATAATTTTGGGAAACAATTGTTCGAAAGTACTATAGCTTTAATTTTTGAAATATCAGTGTTAAAAGTATTTGTTTACTTACAAAACAACTATAGCGTATCCGAATTTTCTTGAAAAAGTTATGAAAATGCAGTTTCCTCTAAAACCTATCCTCCTATGTTTCAAAAAAGTACATCTAAAATGTCTTGGGAAAACAGTGATGTTAAATATTTTACAAACATGTATTATATAGGTGATAAAAAGTTTTTTAGAAAATAAATGAAAAATACTTTGTTTAGAACATATATTTTATTCCAACAGTAGTGAATGTTATTGTTATGAGGGTTAGTTTGGTTGGTGGTTTATAATGTGGTAATATGTTATTATTTATACATTTCACAAACATATTTCGTTAAATAACACAATAATTACAATAACTTATCTACATTACTAAAAAAACTGACTACTGGGCATACAATCGATATGTATACAATGATAACAAACTACAAAGTTATTACATTCAACATTATTATGTCTAGTTCAGTCAAAACTTCGATCAAAACAAAGAACATTAAACTACAACGTATTTTATGTTTTCTGAACTTGGCTATCATCATCATTCCCAAACTAACATAAAACAAAATGTTATCTTTTATGTTGTATGGTTGTAACTCAACTACTACTTATTGAACGTCAGACAAAGAGTTGAGTAAGTACATATCAGACAAAGGTAATAGTAAGAAAATATCTGTATGTAAGTAAATACGATAACATGTTCCCAATAACTACACCCATTCCCAATTCAAGCCGCAACTTATAAATTTGCCTTTAAAATAACTTTTAATCAGCCCTAGTTTGGCGGGAAGATTTTAATACAAAACTTGTGCTTTAGTGACAGAAAATGTGTTTTATTCATTTGTTGGTAATTATCCTAAATAATTTTGAAGCACGCGATAAATGTTCAAAATCAGCTTCTACGAAAGTGCTATTGTAATTTTGAAACATATGAATAGCGAGGATTTTTACATACAACGGCCTTAAACTTAGTGCTTTAAAAAAACCCAAAACAGCGTATGTATAAAAAATACGAAATTTTCAACGCACCTTCAATACCGGTATAGCTTTCTGGATCAAATTAAATTGCTCTCTAGAATATATATAAAGCGCAGTCTCAAGCTGATGTTGACAATTTTAATTTATGTAAATTTAGAATGCTGCCAAGTTGCAAGAAATATATTTTCTATTTTACTGTTTTATAAATTTAATCTGTTCAGTCCAATTTATTTTCTTACGAACAATTTATTTTTCTTAGGTATTTATAGGACGTGACGCTTTCTATGCTTCCACACATTATGTATTAAGGCAACCACCATATTATGAATTTGTGCAATTTTCAAATATTTTGGTGGAAATTATACCCTTGATGTTAAGGATACGAACTTAGTTTTAGAGATATTACGTGATACAAATTTTTGGTCAAACCACTTTTTAAAGTTCGACTATCCCTTTTTTTTTAACTTTAATTTTGAACATTTTTCCAATTGTCGCCTTCAAATAAACTGACCGTATAGTCATCAAAGCGAACGAATTTTCTCCCGATATCTAAATTACTTTGTTTATGTAAATGTAGCATTACATCAAGAGGGGTTCTAGCTTTTTCTCCTTAACGACTGTAAAGTAAACAACGCTCTGATCGCTATACACTCCACATAGGCTGTATACAAAACATACCTCTGTACGAAACATAGCTTATAAGACTTGCCACGACAAACCAATTATGACAATTTACGCAATAATTAACATCACTTTGTTGTTATTATCATTATAGTTATAATATTTAATTGATATTGTTACCGTGTGCAATGCATATTTGACGCGCTAATAGTACTTATTCAGTTTATTTGTAACTAGCTTATATCTTCTGCCCCCCCCGCCCTTAGTACAATATCCCTTACAATTGAATGTCCTTACCAAAATATTACTCACATTGTAAATTCAAAGCAAACTGCTCCCCCCCTTAGTATAATGTCCTTACCAAAATATTACTCACATTGTAAATTCAAAGCAAACTGCTCCCCCCTTAGTATAATGTCCTTACCAAAATATTACTCACATTGTAAATTC